>JBAMYA010045954.1:0-11332 GCA_037176975.1 Arrhamphus sclerolepis | reverse complement strand
CTCAGAACTGGACTGATGTGGTCCACCTTTTTGGTCTTTGTGAGGACTCGAGCAGCAGAGTTCTGAATGAGCTGCAGGTGTCTAACTGATTTTTTAGGTAGACCTGTAAAGATGCTGTTGCAATAATTAAGTCCACTAAAGATGAATGCATGGACTAGTTTCTCCAGGTCCTGTTGGGACGTCAGATCTTTGATCCTTGATAGATTCTTAAGGTGATAGTAGGCTGACTTTGTTACTACCTACAGTTAACTATACAGACAAGACTGCAGCAGCTGGATGGCGCGCTGGCTGGAGACCTCTGGGGGTCTCTTAGTTCAGATACCATTTTGGTAGATACCTGAAATGTGAGATATTAATTTGCATCATAGATCAGCATTTGATAAGTCAGCATAGCTGGTTTATGATAATTGAGGTAACTTATAAGACTGTGCTCATATGGCCCAGTCTCTAGGAAAGAAACAAAACCAAAAATATGTACTACTTGTGCATTTTGGAACAATCCATGCATTTTTTTTTTTTTTTTAAATGTGTATTTGCAATGTGTGGATGCATTCTTACTTAGTGACCGGACTTGTATTAAACACCAAGTAATGTCCGTTTCCTAACTCCTAGCCAACCACAACCCTTTATTTCCGAATGTTAACAAAGTTTTTAATTCTGTAAGCCAGGTGTCTCCAGCCACAGAGCCTCAAACCAGCACAGGGCCATAGAGGAAGAGGTTCAGAAGAAAGAAAGAAAACAAGTATAAAAGAACAACCAGTGAGTGCATCACGGTCGGTGTAGCTGCTCACGTTTTTCTGTAGAACTGTGGAAGTGGTAAATACAAAGTGACATCTGATTCAAACCCTAAACTATGAATTGGGGTTTTGGACAAGAGCGTCCCTATGTGATATTCTCAACTGCTTCAGTGGAACATTATGATATCATTTAGCAATACTGGTGAAAGGGTTTTATTTATACAGAAATTATCTGATTACATGATCAAAGACTACTTAGTTACAATAATGAGATAAACAGTCCAGAAAATGGCATATACTGCCAACAGTGAAAGTGAAGACATTTTCTTTGATTCACAGTGAAATTATGAGACAGTTATAATAATACAATTTAAAAAGTAGTTTAATTTTAAAGAGCCTGGCAGTCACCACATAACCAGCCCTTTGATAGCAGCCAGAATGCTTATTTGGCCCCGGATCAAATGAAATCCTAGAAGAACCTCTGCCAGAGTAATTACAGTACTTAAAGAGAAGTTAACTGTAGTGAGGTTTACACACCTGGAATCTGGATGTGGGATTAATTTGGATTAAATAACATCAACAGAACACAGCTCTGAACTGTGGTCAGTAATAATCACTCACTTATGACATGACTAGATGTATTTTTTCACACTTTTAACATTTAAAGTAATTTTTTAAATGATTTTGTTCCCCTGTCAAGTTTGAGCCAAATAAGAAAAAAAAAAACTGCTTTTCATTTGTAGCTAGAAATAGCTCTAAAAAAATAAATACAGTGCTAACGTAGTGCAATTAAATCCTCATAAATAAACTTTTCATTAAACTCAAAGATCAAGCTAACTTTCAGCAGCTTCCATCCAGAGAATATGAACTGCCACGGCAATACAACATGATTTTGTGAGAAAACTGACTACAAGGACTATGCCTCACACAAATATCACACACGCATTGTGAATCTCTCCATAACTTCCTTTCATACACATATGTAAGTTACATACATATGTACATATGTCTGAATGACTCATGAAGAACATACACTAAATGGAAATGAATGACTGAATGCAATCAACAGATTAATGAAGACATTAATTTTGTGTAATGCATTTCTGAGAAGATGTTTTGGCCCAGAAATATTATTCAAATCATTATACAACCCCACACCTAAACAAAACGGGATCAAATAAAAAATGGAGATTAAAAAGAAAGTATTGATCTTTACATTTATTTTGATTTGTACTTTGCACTGACAGTATGAAGCGTAACAGTATGTAGATTTTCTGTAAGACTTTCCACATCTTACCTTGTCAACTTCATTTCATTTGTTAGAGTAAAGCTTTTATGGCCACTGTAACGAGCCACCTTTCTTCTCCTGTTAGGTAAGGATTTTCCTCTGACAGGAGCCATGGTGGGTCATCTGGGAATGTTCTTCACCTGGGTGTGAACTAGAGGCCAACAACTATAAAGGCAACTTCGAGTGAGGCTCTTTGCTGCTTCCTTCTTTGGACAGCCTCCTCTGGGCCACATGGATCCCACAGGTTTCTGTTTGTTGTGCTGTTCTTCTGAGTAGTTTCTGTTGCTGTTTGTACGTCAAATAAACTTTGGTGGACTTTGAACTGACATTTCTGTGTGGACCATCTTCTTTTGTTGCTGACTAGAGCTAAGCTGGTAAAAGCCACATTTACACAGAAGGGTTCAGGTGACCTGATTCTGATCATTTCCTCCAGGTTACACTTGTAGGCTGTTAGTTATTGCTGTTTTGTTCTGCTTTTCCTTGTCATCAATACAATTTTCATTGTCCAATATTACAGATTTTCTACTGTGGTCAGATCAGGACTACAGGTAGTCCAGAGCTGTACTCTCTTCTCCCTCAGTCATGCCTTTTTGTAATATGTGAAGAATGTATGGATTGTGTAAATGGGCTTTGCCATTGGCACTGATACATAAGTGATTAAAAAAAAAGATCATATGTGAGAATTACAGGCTTTCATTTCATTCATCCAATCTTTCCTGAACTGGGATTGTATGTCCCTTTGAATTCAAGAACATCTTTTAACTTAAAACTGGCACATTCCTGTTTGGTGACCACAACACTTCTTTCTTAGTGCTTCCCAAGAGTGCCTGTTTGTCTCATTTTTAGGAATGAATGAATGCTTTAGGAGCTGATCAGCTGATGGCCGTAGTCTCTGGTCACTAGGATTGAGAAAAAAAGAATACAAATGAAGGGACAAACCATGCCTTTAAACTGGAAAAGAGGGATATATAGTTTTCAAAATGTAGATACTTTCATGTTACTAGCATCAATCAATATTTTAGCATTAACTACCCACCTTGTCAAGCATATTTTTACAAAGTCCTTGGCACTCTCTGAGAATCCCTCCGGCAAAGATGGCATCAGCCCTTTCTGAGCCCCAATGTAGAATAAAGCAGCCATCTTGTCCATGTGTGCAAGTGGTGGTTTTCCAGTGGCCATTTCAAACACTGTGCAACCAACGCTCCATATATCTGATTTCATTCCATATCCTGACTCACTGATAACCTATAATAGGAACAGGTTAGAAAAAATATAACAGATAATAAAGAAGAACTGATCAGAGGACCAGTAAAGAGTTAAGTAGAGAATAAAAAGAAATGTGATTTAGACTACCTCTGGTGCCATCCAATAAGGTGTGCCGTGGACAGACTTGAGGAGCTCACCACTGTTGCAAGCTGTGTAGTTTAAACAACTCAGACGACGTGCACAACCAAAGTCTATTAGTTTAATGACACCAGTTGGCATCAGCATAACATTGTTTCCCTTCAAGTCCCGATGAATCACCCTGTTAAAATGAAGGTAGGCCACTCCTTCAAGGATCTGATGAGTGTATAGAACCAGGACGCGCTCGGGCAGAGGACCAAACCTAAGGATAGACCCCAATTTGTAATGGCAGCACCCATTATGAAAATTATTTATTCTATTTTATTTCCACAAGTAGGTAAAGGTTGCAAGAGAAAAATCATGCTATCTGGTTTTAACCTGTGAATGATGCTAGCGATGGATCCACCTGGGATGTACTCCATGAAGATAGAAACCACATGCTGATGAAGTGAAGTACCCAAGAATCCAACTATATTGATATGTTGAAGGGTTTTCAGCAATTCTACCTCACCCTGAAGACGATAGTACTCTTTCTTTGCAGCGCCATGATCTGAGGAATCCAGGCTCACCTGCTTCACAGCAATCAGCTGGCCTTGGTTGGTCAGGCCACAGTACACCTGGTAAAACAACAGCAGTCAGTGTTGTTTGGAAATTTAGACTTAGTGTGGTATATGATTTGCAAATGTCAATGAAATCAATGTGAGGTGCACGAAAATGATTCTTTAGCTTCCTTACATATATATGTATATACATATATATATACACACACATATATATATGTATGTATAAAATCAAACTACTCTCACCAAAGCTCTTTTGCATACATGAGATACACATCATTATCTGTTAAAATGTTAGGACTGACTCATTCAGACATTGGTGACTTTGCTATTAGTGTTGGTCATGCCTGATTCAGACATGGCAGTAAAGGTGAGCCTGGTCAGTCATTATAAATCTTCTCATCTTAAATGTAATGCATTAGTCTGGTTCCTCTGGATCCCACTTTGATTTCCAGGGACTTCACCCACAGATGCAGAAAAACCTGCTTATGGACACCACTGGCATACAACGAGTTATAGAAACAAAGAAAGGGACAATGGCAGAACAACAACCAGACTAGTATCAACGAAAGAGACCCAAAATGGTGTGCAGTGGAGTAAGAACAGCAGTGAATGACTTGTCAGTTATGAAACACACAGCCTTGGCTGTTTTGAGTACTTTTGAGTGTTTTGGATGGTCTTGTACGAGTCATCACATAAGGCCTACCCTGCCCCGTCACAAAGGGTTTGGTGTATTCTGGACCAAAGGAAATGGCTGTGATTGGGAAAAGTATTAAACCCATTTTACAAGAGATAATTTTCACAAAGTACAGTCAACCAAGCTCGGTGAATGTAATGTAAAGTGTTTTGGTTGGCAACTGATTTTTACTATTTGCTAGACATCCGACAGTATCCCAGTTAAGTTATATCAATAAGTTCTCATGGATTCACAATATTCACTCAGATTTATGTACCTGCTAAGAGTTGTGTAAAACTGAGCAGTTTTCTGTATGTTTACTTTGTTATTTAAAGAAAAAACTAATTGTATGAATTATGAATTTTTCTAATTTTTTTCTAGCTCACTGGCACATGTGTTATTTGACTTAATTTAAAGATTCAAGCATGAAGACTGAACATGAGGACTGCCATCACTAAATATTGCAGAAAAACTACTAGTGGGTTCATTCTGACATGACAAGGTTACTTTCAGTTTCAGTTGATTAATAAAAAATAGTGCATGTAGCTTTTTGCTTTTAGCTGGTACCAAATATTAGTACACTTACTGTTCCATAGGCACCCCTGCCGAGGACTTCACCTTTTGTCCAAGTTATAGCCAACTCAGAGGCAAGAAGAGCACCACTGTCTATTGGGGAAACCTGAAATGAATTACAATGAATCGATAAATAGAGACAGTTGTTAAACCAGAAGCATCTATGAAGAGTAAACTGATGTACTGGCCTAAGATCTTTTACACATTTGCTATCATTTTGCTATAATCTTTTTGGATGAACATTTGTTAAAACTAAATAATCCCAGTTTTAAAATGGTACTCTTCAATCACACATACTTTTATAAAGTTGAACTTAAAAGAGCTTCAATAAGACTTTGATGTGTAAATCAGAGAAATCCCATCCATTCAGCCATGAACTTTCACTTATCCACTTTCAGGTCACAGGGGCAGTAGCCTAAGCAGAGAAACCAAGACCTCCCTTTCCTCCACCTCCTCCAACGTGTACTGGGTCTGCCCTGGGGCTTCCTCCTGGTTGGGCATGCACCAAACACTTTTTGAGGGAGGTGTCTAGGGGGCATCCTCAACAGGTGCCTGAGCCACCTCAACTGGCTCTTTTGATGTGGAGGAGCAGAAACCCACCCTATTGCTAAGGTAGAGTCCAGCCACCCTATGGGTGTTTGTTTCCGCAGTCTTATTCTTTCAGTTACACACAGTTGGTGATTGACTGGTAAAGAAAATGTTTTGTCTTTTGGCTCAACTCTGTCATCACCACAACAGACTGGTACAAAGTCTACACTGCACTGATCCACCTGCAAATCTCCTGTTCCATGCCTGAGGTGCCTGACAGATTGCCAGAATCTTCTTGGAGCCAACTGAAAATTGTTTTTCATAACTTCTCCAAACTTCTCCCACACCCAAGTTTTTGCCCTAGAAACTACCAAGGCTGCAGCCCACTTGGCCTGTCGGTACCACTCTGCTTCCTCCAGGGAAGGTTAGCCTGTCGGACTTCTTCAACCTGATGACCTCCCTCCCCCGAGGTGTCCAGGGATTGGCATCAATGACTTTATGGCCACAGCACCAGTCAGCAGCCTCAACAATGGAAGCATGGAACATGGTTCATTCCAACTAAATGTCCCCCACCTCTCTCCTCCTCACCGTGCAGATGAAGCTTTGCCAGAGGTGGGAGTTAAAGGTCTGTCTGACAGGTTCCTTGGCCAGACGTTCTCATCAAGCCATGACTACATATCTGATCTAGCTCAAGACCAGGTAGTGATCAGCTGACAGCTCAGCTCCTTTATTCATCTGATCACCCAGAACATGTGGCTGCAAATCCAAGGATCCAAATAAAATCGATCATCAAAATGTGGCCAAGAGTGTCCTGGGGCCACATTTATAAAACCTTTTACACAAGAAAACATTACGTGAAGCAGGGTGAAATTTGTGATCGCAACATTACTCACAAAAGTCGGGATCTATAAAGAATTTCCGTGCATCAAAAAGTTCCCAATATTCCAAAACCTTTGGACCACACATGGAATCTTGCGTAACGCTCCCGTGAGGTTCTCTAGACTGCATTTTAGTGACTTCTGATGGTAACATGAAACATCACATGGATAAACGCTTGGAGTGTGGTTGTGTGGTCTCTATGGTTACTATTTTGGCCAATAACATTGATTGGCTTGCTCATTTAAATATGCATTGACATTCACAAGGTGCTTTGCATTGTCCATTGATGGTTGAATGTGGGTGTGTAGAGGGCAAGACAGGAGGCGGAGCCTTGTATGCAAATGTGGACGCGCAGCTGTGATCTATAAAGGGAAATTGCTTGCTGGTGTCCGTATGTAGGTTTTTATAAATTGGAATCCTTTTTTGTACAAAAATTCTAACGTTTTGGCGCTAGAAATCTTTCAGGATGAAATCTACGTCATGTTTTATAAATGAGGCACCTGGTGTCATGTGCAACTGTGGACACTCTTATGTTTGAACATGGTATTTCTTATGGACAAAACTGTATCTACCACAAAAGTCCAACAACAAAACACCACTTGGGTACAGAATCGCAATAATGCTCCTCCAGGTAACATTGTCATTACTCACATAAGCACTGAAGTCCCCCAGCAGAACAATAGAGTCCCCTTTAGGAACACTTTAAAGCACACCAGGGAAGGCTGGCAGAAGTCTGGGTACTCTGAGCTGCTGTTTGGTTCATTAGGACAAACAAGAGTCAGGGCCTATTCCCTGGCCCAAAGGCATAGGGCAGTTAACCTCTTGTCTTCTGGGGAAAACCCAAACATTCCAAGCAAGGGGCCTATGAGTAAGTCTTCTCCAGTTTGACACCTTTCACCACAGGCAACTCCAGAGTGGAACAAAATGTAACCCCCTTCCAGGAGATTCGTTCCAGGACCTAAACTGGGTGTTGAGGTGAGCCCAACTATATCTCGTCAGTACATCCCAACCTTACATATAAGCTCAGGTGCCTTCCCCACCAGAGAGGTGACATTCCATGTCCTGACTAAACGTTTCATTGATTGAGGTTTGGAGAGCCGAGATCCCTGCTTTTGGCCACTGCCCGTCCAACATGGCAGCCGACTAATATGGCCTCTCCTGCAGGTGGTGGGCCTACAGGAGAGCGGACACATGTAATATATTTGGGCTTTGCCCAGTTGGGCCCATGTGTAAAGGCCCGGTCACCAGGCGCTCACAAACGAACCCCTACCCCAGGCCTGGCTCCATGGTGGGACCCCTGTGACCCTGACCCGGGTGAGGGATCCTGTACTCCTTGATTTGAATTTTACATAACAGTCTGTTTGAAGAGATATCTTTCTTGTAGCACCTTTCTAAACCTCTTTATAAGCACTGATGATACTGGTGCTCACTCAGTTATTAACTATATTTACTGAAGGGGGCTAAAGTTAAGAAGAGAAAGATGAGAAAAATATTTTAAAAGTCTGTGGAACCCTTCAGATTTTGGTCTTACTTTTTTCAGTTATACATTATTCTATGATAACAGTTGTTTCTCTTGGTAGCTGCAGGCTAGACAGGGGTTACCTCAAAAGATATATTTTGCCCTGGTATGGGGTCCTTTTCTCTGTTAAACTCCTTTTTATTCTGTTCGGGGTTTTCAGAATCTGTAGAAACATCCTTCTCATCCAGTGAGATCAGCTCCTCTGCCAGACATTGCAGTAAGTCATCTGTCAGTGGCCCATCCCCTGCCTCGTCCAGAAACTTCTGGTAAACTGGTGACAAAATGGAGTGACAACTGCTACTTGAAGATGTCCATGTGTTAATCTTTGGCTGTGGAGGGCTTGGGAATGCTGCAGAATCCAGAACGTGTTTGGCTGAGTTTCCCATTGATGTATTTAGAGTTATCCCACGTTTGCAATGGTAACTTTCCACTTGATAGGAAGGTTTTTGTGCAATGAGACTTTTGTCATTAGATTTTAATGTTTCAGGCTGATGTCTAGATAGAGCTTCTTCAACTGTTGTTAAAATATGAACTTCACTTTCATCTTGAGCACAGTTACTTGTAGTGTCAGTGTCATTAACAGGAAGTGATTCAGTCCTTATTTTAGGACTACTGCCTGTTCCATCAATCCCCTTCTTTGGTACAATGGTTTGGTGAGATTTCATTCTGGATGGCACAGGTTTTGATTTGCCTTTTCCTAAAACAGCTGTAGTCTCTGCTGGACTTCTCTTATTCTGTACAGGTTTTAGTGGCCTGTGTTTGATTTTCTTAGTTGGGCCACTCCCAGACTTTCTCTCTTTAACCTCTTCAGAGGACCTGGAAACCCTGATGTTATCAAATATAGGACCAGCAAACATCTCATAGATAGCTGGTCCTTCATCACCATTCTGCATCTGTTGAAACAAGTCTCTGTAGGCAATGAATTCCACAGCAGATTTAGATCTTACAGTTTCCCCACTTAAACATGGTTTTCGTAACATATGGGCACTTTTCAGCTCCCTCGCTAGCAAGTGCTGTTGAGTTCTGTTGTTTAGCTTGTCTTGGTTGTTCTGTGGTTCATCACACACCTTCTTACTTGATGTAGCTGAGGAATTCTGGTTGTTTTTAGACTTAGTACAGTTCATGCCAGTTCTTTTCTCCTTGCTCAGGGCAGGTTTTAAGCTTTTGGAAATGTTCTTGCCTCGCTTAGGATCAATAGACATTTTTCCCACAGCAGTGCTGGTATTTAAGTTTGCATTGATTGTGCAGCAAGCAGTTGGTTTGTCTACCTTGGTTTCATCTTCACAGGAGGCATATTTTGTTCTCGCTGTCCATCTTACTTGCAGTTTCTCATTTTTGTAATCTCCACTGGGGTATGGAACAGAATGACCATCAACGTCCTTTATGTCCGATGTAGCTCCACAGCTTACCTCAGTCTCATATTCTGTTGCGCAGCTTGCTTTGCTATTCTCTTCACTAAATGTTGATGTGTCCGTCATTTCATTGTTGACAGAAGTTTTAGGTGTCACAGCTTCTCCTTTTTGAACATAAATGAATGTCTTTGAACAAGCACTGAGAACAGATTTGGTTGTGCAATTTGTATTATTAACTTCACAGTGAGATTTCATCACTTTTTCAGTGTGGGGAAGATGATGTGTATGACTGATAAGGTGTACGTCCCTGTTATCTGTTGATCTGTGGACTATTGGAACATAACCAGTTCTTGACTGAACTTTAAAACGCACTCCTGTCTCTACAGCCAAATCTGCTTCAGTGGACTTCAGGTTCTTTGAATGCTGCTTCAGATTTCTGTCTTGGTGAGAAGTCTCATGGACGTCTCTGCCAATGTCATCATCTTCCAGGCTGATGGAGCTCTGGCTGCTGCTGCTAGACCTGCTCTCCTCACTGCCAGCCTTGGTGAGGGAAGGGCCTTTGCTTGAACTTCCCCAGGAGAACCTTTCTCTCTTCAGTTGGACTCTGGTCCAAAGAGGACTCTGATTAATGGGCTCCAGGGGAACATGTTGCTTTAGCAGTGGCAGAGGTGTGCTGTCTTGGGGCTTGCTGTGCAGGGGTGCCAGAACCTTTGATGTCGGGGAGTGCAAAGCTGGCAGGAGGCCCTGTGAAAATTGTAGAGAACCAGTCATTTAATAGTTGTGACTGTTGAGATAGAACAAGAAAGAAACTGTTAGATAAGGTTTCATTTTTTTAGGATGAGCTATAAGTGGGGTCACAAGAGATTCAGCAGAGCAAAAAGATTGTGTCATTGAAGATGATGTAATTGAAGTTAAATCCCAAACGACAAAAAGTAAAAGCCCTTTCAAATAATTGGTCACATTAAACTGGCGCAAAAACAATGTGTTTGAGCTGATAACACACAAACAGTTATCATTTCTTCTTCATTGAATGCAACCATTTAACATTCACAGTGCTGTAGGTAACACTATGAATGTCTTCACGTTGTGCCTGGAGCTATTGATGTGAGGAAAATCGGACCCGCTTTTACAGATCAGGCTCTGGGCCAGAGGCTGATGGACCTGGTCCTGGGGGCAAAGTCCCGTTCTTTTTTCTGAATTCTAAGTCTTTCAGGTTTCCTTTAAAATTTTCCAAGTCTGTTAAGCAGCTTCAAAAAGTTGTAATATTCAAAGTCAAAAATCAGCACTGGAGACAGCAGGTTCAAAGTCCAGAAGAGCCTTGATTGCAGAAACAAAAGCTTGAGTTGTCTCCACAGAGAGAACTGAAATGATACAGCAGTACACTGGTCTATATTGCTTTGGTGTATGGGAATGCTTTCGCCTAGGGGCTGGCCTAATACCTGCCCCTTCTTTTACTTTTCTACCCTTCATTGAATAGTTTTTAATAGTGTCAGCAGTTTTTTTTTTGGAATTTGTTTGTACCCATGGTGTCAGTATTTCTGGGTCACTGATTCACTGTTTCACTGATAGTTTTCTCTGTTAGTCTTTTAGATTTTTATATGTTTCACACCACACATTAGTTTTACCTTTACTACAACATGCTAGTACATATATTAGTACCCACTAGTCATATCTTTTACACTACTGTATCCAGCCAAGATACTTCCAGAGGCACGAACACAGAATCCCCTAAAAGGTAAAGAACCCATGAACAACTGCTAAAGGTTTGAAGGTGTCACTGAAACTAGCAAACATCTGTGTTACAGTTTTTCTCAATCGCTTTGGTGCTTTTCTCACATCAGAATTAAACTTCTCATAACTATTAGTTCAACCTCCA
>JBAMYA010045953.1:0-11334 GCA_037176975.1 Arrhamphus sclerolepis | reverse complement strand
ATGTTCTCCTCTTTTACAATGAGGTCGTCTCTTTCAATGATATCGATGAGTTCTTCCACAGAGAGCTGCAGTAACTCTTCAGAGGATGCAACCTCCTCAAAATGAGCAATAATGTACTTGTAGGCCTTACGGCGCAATTCGGGGTAGATGCAGATGTTTGTAAAATGCCAAATGCCAATGCAGTTTTCTGGGGACATCTGCTCCTCAAGGAACTTGTAGCAAATTTGTATGACATTCACAATGTTGAATTGATCAGCTGCAAGCAGAAGTTCCTGCACATTGTCCTCTGTGACAGAAAAAGAGCCAATGTATGCATAGTCGAGCATGAGCTGCATTACATCAGGAGACAGGCCGGGAATGTTAAAAATCTTCTTGTCTGAATCAGACCAGCGGGTGAACAGAGCGCTGAGATGAAGCACAGTAGAGATATATTTTGAAACAGAGGTTGTATAGTATCCTGCTTTAATGTCTTTATTTATATATCACAAGAACCTTTCTTATTTATATATCACTAAATATATTATCTTTATATTATATATCACTAAAAGCAAATGTAGTTAAATAAAGAGAAATGAGCAAAGACAACAATTACACATGGTTCTTGCAGCTTAACCAGTTCAAATACAATATCTGTGAAAGATCATATTGAGCCTGTCTTGATCATAAGAGACAAAACACTTAATCTCCCATCAGAACCTTTTGTACTATGCATACTTGTTGTCTTCCCAAAGCAAGTTTGAATTCAGAGTAAATCGATACAAAAAGATCCACGCACAGTACCACCAGACAGTCAACCACCTCTCCCAATAAAATATATCAACTCACCAAAAATATGGGATACATTTAGAGAGTATGATTTTGTGGACTTGAAATTCAACTTCCTCAACTCTGATAACTGCATCACAAAACATCCCCAGCAGACGGAGTTCATTAGACACAGAGTTTGGCTTGTTTGAAGACTGCCCTTTTTCACTCATCTTAAATGTTTTGATGACAGAACTTCAGATTTGAGTTCCTTTGTATCAACTTGACACAACAAATGGTAGAACAGTAAAAACTGTGACATAAATCAGCTCAGCACTCCGGAATAGAACTCACTTATTACATCACAGACGCCATCACACCCTAAATTCTATTTTGTATTCATTAGGTTTTCATTGTTGTGATATCAAATAATAACTGAGTATTACGCCTAAACAGAAGTTTTTTAAGAAACTTATTTAAGGATTGTCCATTCAGCGTCTCAATACTACAGTTTCAAAACGTCTAATGTCTAGTACAGGCTGTACTTGTTTTTAGTTTTCGTAAAAAAGAAACATCAACGGGAATTGTAGCTGATAACACCTGCCAAATTTTGTGACATTCCTTGATACTGTTGTGAATATTTATTTATTTTTTGATTTGTAGTAAATAATGAACTGTGTACTTCAAACTACTTCAGCAGAGAATAACTTCCAGCCATTCTGGGACTCTTGCATTTCCAGGTTAAAGTGTTTGCTCTTCCTCCTTTCATGCCTCTTCAGCATCATCTTCCCATGGTACCATAAGTTCCATAACGGTTGCCATCTTGGACCACAGCGGCATGTCGGGGTGATGTAGCCATGACCCCCGGAGGGAACAGCCCACTTCCTTTACCCTGTCAAATCCTTGTGTCCTTTACTGTAGTTTGAAAAGTGTTGTCTCACTGACTCATTTTGGTGGTTTCTGGCACTTTCTAGCGATATTATTACTGTGCATCAGATACATTGATCTTAATTTTTGTATATGTTTGGCTCATTAAATCAAAACTTGTTGTCAACTATTTCTAAAGCAGAATTCCCATTCCAGTAATATATTAATTGAGAATATTAAATTAAAAAGACCAAGATACTTTAGGAAAAGAAAGAAAGAACGAAAAAAGATGGTTATAGAGCAGCTCACATTACAATTAAAGTTTAGCGTGAACAACTTTGTGCTGATGGTCCATATTTAATTTATAACTCTCACTCAATGTCACAATCATGCATCATCATCATTTAGAATAAGATCGAGATAGCTATATTAGTATTAAATCTTTGAGGCTTATGATGAAATTTCCGAATCCATGTTGTTTGTGCTATCTAAGTATTTTTAACACATTAACTCCCAAACCCCAGCTGTCGTGTCTTTGGAGTTTTAAAGTTAGAGGCATGACAGAGCGTTGGTGCATGAGTGACAGTCATTGCTTTGAATTGTGGTGTTACTGATCTGGAAGGTTTGTCCTTTTTCAGTATTATTGTTTTCAGCAGGTACAATTGATCTTCCAAATAAGCTGAAATGTACTCTATGAGGTGAAATTACTGTAAAATGTCATTACTTTTAATGCCATAAACTAAATGAGTTATGCATTAATTGATGACATTTAAAATTACTCACAGTATCAGTCACGTTATGTTTGGCTGCTGATACACAATGACGTCACGTATAAAACAATGTGGGTCCCCAGACTCTTTATGATGTGGTGGGAACAGTATCGTTGGAGTTTGATTAATGATCTTGAGGAGACACAAGTAGCAGATGGTATGCTGATTTCATGTTTTTGGTGTGCTTGTTGAGTGCAACAGATGTGAGTCCTGTGCTTATCGTAACGTGTGGAGCATGGGGCTGTCATTAGAACAAGCACTCTGCAGGGGAGATGGGGTGCAATCAGTTCTGACTGCCTGGAGATAAGTTCATGGCTGTTTCTGGTGGGGGTTTTTTGGGGACTAATGTGGACCACCGAGAGTTGGATACTGCGAAGGAATTGTAAGGCAAAAACGTGTTCAGGATTCTTCAAAAAGACCATATTAATGTGTTTGATTGAAGTGATTTATGACACATTTATGCTTATATTTGATTCTGCAGAAAGAGACTAAGAGAATTAGTTGCAGCAAATTGTGTGGCCTCTGGGATTCAAACTAGGGACTCAGTGCATGTGGCTTTAGCAACCATGTGGTATGCGCTCTAACCGCTCAGCCATTGGGTTGTCTTGAGAACAGGTCATGGAGACATGAAAGGCCTTTTTAAAAATGAGAGTAATTGCCGTAAATTGATCTCAGTGTTTGTTGTTTGACAGGGTAGGGGTCCGGATGATGGCATTAGGAGCTATTATTGTTTTCTCAGATGGAAACCAGGCCTTTCTCTGGTGCTGTGGCTGGTTGCTGTGTGTAAAACACTGATTAGGACTGCCACCACAGGGACCTAAACAAGTCCTTTAAAGATCATATAGGAGGCGCTATGTCAGAGGTGAATCATGTGATTTCTACCAAACATCAACAGAACATTATATCAAACTAAGAAGATGAAAGAATTACTCTGAATAAGTCTTAACCTGGTTTGTGAAAGATGATTCAGCTTCTGCATATATCTGTTGCACTGCATGGTATTTCTTCATTCCCAATGGCTCCATAGAGGATAATATAACACCCCAGCACACATTTTTGTAGATCAAAGACTAAAATAATGTTACAGCATCACACCCTCATAGTGTGAGAAGGCCAGTCATGTTTGTCTTTTTTGTACATTGCTTATATTTCAGCCGTCACTTTTTATTATACACATGCAGTTGTGAATCCAAGCTACTGAAAAGTGCCTTTCTTTTTGTTGTTGTTCTAAGCAAGGGCTGTTTTACAAATCTGTTCTTGTGATGACATCTGATTTCTGCCATGAATGAATGAAGTACTACTTTCATTGTACTGTGGGGAATACCAAATGTGGATTGTGTCACTGTAAATTTTACTGTAGCATCCAGTAGGTCAGCATCCTTTCAGTATGATGAGTGGAATGGACCTATTCCAGCAGGAAATTTGGGGTGAGAGCCAAATCCACTTTTGTCTTTAGTCTTTATCATTTTAAGAGCTACTTTATTGATTTTTAACTCAAATAAAGGATGATTTGTATTTGTGTGCATCATATATCTTTGTAAACAAATAAAAATACTGTTCCAACCCATGCCCTGCTGTTTCTCCTTTTCTCGGCTCAGATTGCAGCTCCCAGATGGTTCCTTAATCTACGGGTCTTGTACGGGTCAGCTCAAGTAGAGCCAGGTAACATAAGCCAAACTCATGAGTCAAGCATCCTCCACAATGTATCTATGGAGACCGAGATGCATGGCTTTAATGTGTATGCCTCTGAAAAGTCACAGGGAGCTTAGTGAGCTATTATAGAGGGGGAGGCCTGACCGAAACCTATAATCTACAAGACCAGCTGCTGTGAGCTGAAATCCTTCTTGCTGTGGGTTATTGATAACAAAGAATATGAACTGGAACTGGTGGAAAAGAACTTGAACGTGATTGCGGTCAAATGGCTCTAAGATGTCACCTCATGTGATGCTGAAACACCTCATTTCGTGTAATATAGGAGTCACTTATACCACCACTCTGGAACAAAGCCCCCTGGAACATAGCTCATCAAAGCCATCTGAAGAAACTACAGCACACTCCAGAGGGTATGATCCTTGGCTCGATAAGGAAACACTTCATAAGGCTGGGTTACCCTCTTACTAACCTTGAGAGAACCACAGCAGGTCCTCAGTTTGATAAAATACCTCTCACATGGAGTTGTCCCATATCCTCTTATTCGTGATGTCGAGTCATTTCCGTGTCACCATATCAGCTGATAGTGTTTGGGTGAATTATTGTAGTCACTGTACAGCTGGAAATCTTTTTTATTTTTCTTTCCAACCTGAAGAGTGTGACTGAGTTTGACCCACAATTTTACATTCTACCTTGAAAGGGATCACTTTTCTTTTATTTATTTATTTATTAAAGTGGGGTTATATGAAGTACTTCTGAGAAGAAAGTGTCTTACCTCCAGTAGCAGGCGGTCACTGCGCTCTCAGTTCAGAGAATCGTGGAGGAATTTCGATAGGGATCCAGACTATGAAGGTAAAAAAACAAAACATTCTCTCTTCATAGCCTTGAGTAGCTGTTATCTTAATGAGAAATTTGAGATATTTTTGAGAAAATTTTTGATTTTACATTTGTCTTGACAACAAACAGAGAATTATGGTATTATTATGGTTCCACTTGCAGCATTATGTGTTTTTGCCCCAAGAGTTTGGTGCACTGATATTAACCTCGCAGCCTCCATCTGAACACTATAAAACACCTCTTGAGATAAAACTTTAGTACATCGGGTGTGCTTTCACCACAATAACATTCAAGAATGCCAGCTGCTGGGGAACAACAGGCTCTTGTTCAGAAAACTGCTTCAGCCCTTTAACATTTTACAATGACTTCAACGATGACTTTTTTGGGGTAAACGTGCGCAGTTTAACCGCAAGGGAGTAAAAGAAAGGAACTGTCAAATGCTTTGTGAAAAGTATTGAGGTTGATGCTTACAAGGTGGGGCAGACGTTTGTGCTTGTCAACATGTGTTTTCTTTCTTCCACTGACTCTCAAAGGATTCCAGTGATCTTAATGAAACCAATTTTCATATAAAGACGCCTTTTAGCTTTGGTTCCTGAGATGAAGGCAAAAGCGTTTAGGATGCAGCCACTGTGAGGAGACCTGGTCTTTGAAGTAGCCTCTGGTTATTTTTCTGCTTGACAGATCAGAGCAGCTGTGCTGGAATCAAAAGGGAAGTACCCGGATGTCTCAGGTAAATGGTAATTCAGGACTGAGCCAGGACATTATGGGAACTAATATGGCTAGTGCTGAGTTAAGGCCATCTGGACAATTTACCGTCCATTCATATCCTTGAAATTGGAATGCTTAATAGTGAGATTATGCACTGCAATTATGTGAAGATTGGTGATGGAAGTATATCGTGACTCATCAGAAATTATTGCTTCATTGTCTACTGATTTGATGGTCTGAACAAGGATATTTTGGCCAATCTGCAGGCCTGCAGAGGTGTGAAGAATGTCACCTTGTGGACTTTTTTCCCCTTAGGAATACTAAGTATTGAGAGAGACTGAGACATGGTCAGTTTAGCTATGTGAGATGCACTTCCCCACTGCAATAGTTTGGTAACATGGGCACTAGTTGAGAGGACAAGGCCTCCACAGCACTTGCATTTCATTTTCAATACCCCCTGGAAGTTTCAAAACAAGCTTTGGGGTTAAGCATAGAATCTCTGAGAGCTATTCGACCACAACTCAGGCCTAGTGAAATCTGCTTCTCATTGGAAGCAATCTTAGGTACGGGAGAGGGCTCAAAGTCGCAAACAATCAGTTTCACGTTGGAGTTCCACCCAACAAGAGTTATAAACACCATGACAAACTAAAGAAAGTGCAAATAGTAAGGAGGACAGAATGTAAGCATATTAGAGGTTTCTTTAATTATCCTAATCATTTGATGTGTTTTCTAGTCTTCCTTCTTGTGTGGTCTATATGAGGTTATTTTCAGGGCATTTGGGGAACCAGTTGACCACCAACTAAATATTTTAGTTGTTCAGAACTGGACTGGCTTTTTAAATGTACCTTCAGATTAGGTGAACCTGCTTATTAAAATATCATTAATACAGAACAGAAATACAGTGTTTTATGCAATTTCAAGCCACTTTTCACACAGCTAAATGAGCTAAAAAAAAAACCATCCTAATTAAGTGCTGTCTCTCACCTTTGGCTTGTTTGTACCAGTTAAACGGACAACTCAGGCCTTCATCACCGTTGGGTTTATACATGATGAGCTGGAGCTGCAGAATCAATGTGCTCCAGCATACTGACCCACACATGCACCAGTTCAGCTCTGGGATTTGCACTGCTGTCTATTCAGAGGAACTGACAGAGCCGATGCAGTCATTTAAACCCTTTAATTCCTCCTCTTTACCTGCACACAAGATACTGATGTGCAACGAGTGTCCATCAGAGAAACAAACACATTCTATGCTAGAAAAAATATTTGTTTTGTGCTTTAACAGGCAGAAGTTCTCAGGAACCTTTATAAAGTAACTGATATGACCTTTTGTTTATTGAGATTAGTCCACAAAATCCCACAGTTATGGCTCTGTCAGGTTGCACCATGGGGTGCTTGGTACTGAAGAAAGATCTCAGAAGCATCTTCTTTATCACTGTAATGCTGCAAGGAATTAGTTTATTCCAATTAAATCAGGATTTCTTTTTTTTTTTTTTGGGGGGGGTATCAGAGCTTGAAGATGTAAAGCATGTGGTGTAAAAATATATATGTTTGCTTCAAATCATGTAGGAGGAAGAACAGTGTTGGTTCTTTTTTTTCTCTTTAAGTAATGAAGAACATGTCTTGAAACTGTTATTAACATAAAACATTCATACTCTGTCAAAGTTTCAATACAAAATCCAATTCATTCAAGTATGAAATAAATTGCTGTGTTTGGATATATGTGTGGTCCCACCACAATAGACCTTCAAACCATTTTGGTCTCTGACCCATAAAATTACTGCTCAGTCATAATTCACCAACAGCGCAGATTCTGCTGCTGCATGTGCTTTTTATAACCATCAATGAAAAATAGTATTTTATGTTGTTGTTTTTTTTCTTTTCTTTAGAAACGTTACCTTCATCCAGTGTACAAGTGAGATACAACTTGAACAGCTTTAGTATTTTGCATTGCGTTCAAGAAAACACATTTTCCCCCGTTTTTAATGTGAGTAAAATGAGTGAATTTGATTATAAAATCATAGTTTATACTGTCATTTTTTTTTAAATATAAAAATATATGTTTTTAAATGCTTAGCCCTGTAGTTTGCAAATATGTAGAGTCACATTGTGTTATTGTTTTTCTTAGTTTTCATACTAGTGGTGGTCATGATTTAGTGGCGTTTCAGTACAGCAGCTTGTGGCTCTACTGGGCTCAGGAAAACTGGGAGGTCTTGGAGGAAGGGAAAGGACTTTGACTGCAGATAAATCAACCTCTACACCTATCATTTTTCAAACTTTTCTACCTTCAGAGCTCTGGGCTTCCAAGGACGAAATCCACAGCACAACAGCTGGCTAGGGCGACTGTGTTGAAGTTATTATTTATTTGTTTGTTTGCTCAGCTTGAGTAACTGTTAACTCTGGTATGTCATCTCCGTTAGTGAAAATAAGAAAATAAATAAATAAATAAAAATGCCCCCCACCCTGCGTTTTGATGTGCTGTTGCAGAAGATGGAAATAGGGCAGAGGATATTTGGTTTGTTAACAAATGCAGGAGAAAACATATACATATATTTGTGCCTTGGGTATATAATATCAAAAGACAACTGAGGTGACACCCCGGATCTCTTTTTTCCATTGATGAGGCCCATTTTTTAAGGAATTAGTGGGCCATTGCTGTGGTGTGCCTTTGGTTTAAAAGTCTGCAGGGAATCTATATTTCAAGATGTTTAGCATTAAGTCTGAGCACGCTTGCTTCCCTAAGGGAGAAAACATGTTAGCAGAAGTGTTTTTTTTCCCCTAAAATTCAAGTTTTTGCATGTTCATTGAGTTTGGAGAATGGAAGCAGTTCCACCAAACACGATTTCTTGTATCATGTTTGATATGTTGATGATATCTTGTATCATCTTGTTTGTATTCAGGGCAATTAAAATCAATTTTCTCTGAAGATACTCTGAAGATTCTCTGAAGTTACTGAGATGAGGTTTTCTTTAGCTTCAGAGAAAACCAAGACTGATACATTTTAAAAAAGGTCTCCAAGTAAGAGGTGAGAGATCATTCAGTTGCTGCAAATAAAAAATGACCTTAGTTACCTTGAATGCCTTCCCTTTGATTTTGGTTCAGTTGCTTATGTGAACTCAATTGAATTATTTTAATAACGTAATGGCTACTCTTAGCTTCCTGTGCAATATTTTATCCCAGGCACTGCCAGCGTGGATATTTGGTGCTCATACCAATTCACAATGAAAAGAGTTGACCCTCTTTTAAGTGTGTCTGAGTGGGCATGTGCACAAGTTCCTGTCTTTTGTATTGTGGTCAGGGCAAACCCAACACAGCTCTGTTTGAACAGCATGGGATACAGGCTCATACATATTAAAACATTGCCCCTATGTCAAGCAAGACGGAGCAAATACAATACCATGGAGAAAAGCTATTTGGTAATAGGGATTGGCTTCAGGGGACACTAGTTTGAAAAAGCGAAGTGCAGCTATGTATTTACTGAACTAGACTGGAGGGTTGCTAGGTTACTTGTTTTTTTGTTGTTGTTTTTTATTCAGATTGCTTCTTGGGAGAAGAAATAGACATCTGGAGAGGTAAAGACTTATTCAGTGAACATTTTATGCCAATATTTGACCTGCTAGAATTTATGAAATATTTAAGACAACCTAACAAATTTACGCCTCATCTTTAATTTCAAAGTTGCACATAGATAAAAAAGAAATTATTTAAATAAGATGATTGAACAGAGTACTTGATTTGCCCCTAGTCCATTTGTACCAAAGAGGACTCTTTCAGGGGGATTTAGAGTCTATGACTTAAGTGTCATAACCCTCTAATCCCAGACCTCTGACATTCCTCCAGTTCAGGTCAAAGGTTATGCGGCCTACCCAGAGCCTTTGCTGCATACAATGTACTCGGGGTCAGCCACAGCGTGATGGTTTGGTGGAGCAGCATGTTTTCTTCCATGTCTTGCTGTGGAACATTAAGTAATGCCACAAAGCCACTACATTGTTGAGGGATTATCACTTGGATTGTGAGCCTTATTTGTTCTATTTATAGCTGTAAATAGTGGCATTTCTGCTCCTTTCCAGATGGCTTTCATGGCCAAGACTCGCATGTCCTTTACAATTGATTCCAAAAGTTTGGCTTGTGTACAGTGCATTGGCACCACACACATATCTTAGCAAAGTGCACGATTTGTCTGCAGTGTGCCTGCTAGTAATTTGGAGCAAAGCAGCCTTTTCAGTTAAATGTTGTGCAAAAGGGTTCAGTTTTAGCTGTTTTATATTCTGGGATGCATTTATGATGTCTTAGTTCTGGTAGCAAAACACTGATTTGTAAGCCCCTTGACTTATCGATCCAGATTTCGACATTTGCAGTGGCAGCAACCTAGTTTTCCTTTGACTTGGATTTAAGATTTGAGGTTATGATTTGCATTTGGCTGGTGATACGAGAGGACCAGCTAGCTGTTTGACATGGAACACTCTTGTGTAAGTCATGACAGAAGATGCCAAGAGCATGGGGTTCATATGGCAAACGTAGCGTTTTCTGGAAAGTGCATAAAGCACAATTTATAGTCAATTTCTGCCACACTTTTTGACTCTACATATTTGTGGCTGAGCTGAATGGCTTTTTCTCCAAAATGGGATTTAGACAGCTTCCAGAATACCGTTATTTGTAAATATTTTTTTTAGTATGTTACTTGCAAAAGGCTGCATCTTTTTTGGAAGCACATGATCCCATTTACCTGTATGTTGTGACATCAGCTAATTGAAAAACAGTGTTTATTCCTAGCCTACACTTGTAATAGCAGTGATTTACATAGCATAGAAATTACTTACTGAATATACAGTAGTCCTGACATGGTAATATTTTTTCCTACGCTTTTTATTGAGTATAACAAATTACATGGAATGGAAAGGGAAAGCAGTAAATATGTCACCTACACACTATGATCTGACAGATGCAGCATGCTTGTCTAATATAATTTAGGGGCAAATAGGAGCGTATAATTGGAATACAATAGTAGCAGAACATGAAAAGTGTTGTCAATTTATCACATACTGTAAACATTTTATGTTTTATATCTGTAATTCTTTAACGTAATAAGATTTAACACGTGCAACAAAAAAGAAGGTTTTCTGCAGCCGTTTAGCTAAGCATCAGGCATTATCATTTATCACTTTTTTTATTCATTTATTTGAGTTTTGATTTCACCATGAGCTCAAATGTTGGACAGTACATAGCGAGAAACCCATAAAGCCTTCAGCAAGTTTTATCTATTTTTTGGCGTGCACAGTCTTAGTAGGTCAGACACCAAGCAAAACACATTCTTTGCCATATAAGAGGAGACACTCTTTTTCCAGTTTTTTAGGAAATCACACTGAACCCTCAAATCGAGTTCAGCTGTGGATTACACAGTTGTGAGATTTCTAAACATGCATTGTATGCTGTCTATTATGTCTGTTCCACTTGGCCCTGCTGTGCCAGTTAACGTTCCACTGTAGGAAATACTGTTGTTTTTTGACTTGTAAAAACATTGCTATGGTTTAAAAGTGTAAGAAGCCACCGTTGGGCTAACCCCTACTCAGAATGTACTGCTATGATGCAAAGCCACCAGCAACTTGAGCATGTAGAAACTTGGTCATGAATCCTCAGTCATTTAGCTAAAGACTAGTTGTGCTCTGCCCTGCGATGGACTAGCGACCTGTCCAGGGTGTACCTCTGCCTTTCGCCCGAAGTGAGCTGGGATAGGCTCCAGCAGACCCCCGTGACCCTG
>JBAMYA010045952.1:0-11334 GCA_037176975.1 Arrhamphus sclerolepis | reverse complement strand
CACATTATTGATGCTGTCATGACCATGTCCCATATTTTTTTGCCAAGCATTCAGAGCATTTATTGTGGAGATATATACATATATCTTGAAAATGGCCCTATCTCGCAATGATAAAGAATCCTTTAAAAAAATTCCTGGATCCAGACCACCTCCAAAATTTAATCATTTGTTTGCTGTCCCAATTTGGATATATCCTGACATTTTTATGACAATCTGTACATAACTCTTTGAGTTATGTTGCAAACAAACAGAGAAACAAACAGACAAACCAACACTGGCCAAAAACATAACCTGCTTGGCGGAGGTAAAAATATGCACTGTCAAATGAAGACGGCACTGCTTGGGGCCAGTTACAGATAGACCTGAGGCTCTGAGTGATTTGTCTGGTCTGTGATGGTCACCAGGATGCTCCTCTGGCCCAGTTTAGATCCATTTGTGTTCCTGGAAGCACAACAGGAACCAGAAATGATCCCAGTTGTCTAATGTTCAACTTCCAGCCACATTTTTTATGGGTTTTATTGGAGTTAGACTTTGACTGGAGGAGATGACTCTCGTCAATATTTAAACTGGATCATGGACAGTTTGTGGAACGTCAGCACTTCCGAAAGTCAGAACTTCTGCTGAAATCAGCTCTGTCCGGGTCGGATTCACTTCCGGTGATCAGAAGGGACTTGGGTCATTCAAAGGTCATGCAGAAGATTCACTATCAGGGAGCAGATTTTATGGTTGAGGAATAAAGTTGGTTTCTATGATGACATTTATTGAAAAAAATGACTAAAAGAGGAGGTGTTAACTCCTGAACACGTGTTTAGATGGGAACTTCTGTTTAATGGTTTTTAGATGATGGAGGTGAGGATTAAAGAATGAATTTCCAGGTATGTGTAGGTGTGGTATTGTCTGTGACAGATAGATTAATCTTGAGAGAATGAAATCACCTGCCAACACCTGAACACTCCCAGTTCGGACCCGTCTGTTCATGGGTGCGGCTGCAGCTGCTGCAAAGAATGCTGGGAGGTTCACACCCAAACAAACCAGAAACTGAACTGATAAAACCAAATAAAAGAACCAGTAACTGAACTGATGAAACTGAATAAAAGAACCAGATTGAAACAAATTGACTGTAAGAAAACAATTGAAATGATTCAAGAGACAACGAGTGAAAGAAACCACAAGACAAAGGGCAGATAAGCTGTGTGAAAGAAAGAAGCTGTTCAGGTTCAGGTAGGGGTTCAGGTGTTTGTAGTTTCAGATATGGGTTCAGCTTTTTTGTGTGGAATATTCAAACTTCTATAAAACTTTAAACTTTATGTTCCTGAGTATTGTTCTACTTTGTTTTTTAAGCTTTTAACTGCTCTGTTAAATGTATGTACCGCTTCCTTTCCACCATCAAAAGTGACATACTGCTGTTGTGGAGGAAACGGGAAATAAAATGATTACGTGAAGGACGAGGTGATCTGTTCAAAGTTCAACAACAGAAATCCAGAATGATGTTCTGAAGAAGCAGAACCAGTAAAATCTGGAGCTGACGTGGATCTTTTCTCATCCTGTAAGTCTCTGGTTGAATTCTTGGGTTATATGTTGGATCTATGTTGATTGAACATTGACCTTCAGTGTGAATTAAACTTTCTCTGTAATCGGAAAGAGCACAAAAGCTGCTTTGAAAAGCTGCTTTGAATATACAATATTTGTCAGGTCATTTACGTCATATCACTGTGGTTTTCAACTCGGTGCCATGCTTCTTCTTCTGGACTTCATTTTTCATGAAGACTCTTAATCGCAGTGGTCTTTGGGGCATCTTTAAGTAGACCTTCATCAAAGCCTGAAGTTCTGGTCTGATGAGACCAAACTGGAGCTGTATGGACACCTGGATGCTGATTTTGTTGTTTAAAGGAAGAGAGAGGCCTTCAGCTTCGACCTAAAACAAACCAAAAAAGAACCAAACAGTTGGCTAGTTGTCTATGTGGAGCCAAATGCCAACATCACCATGCTGACAAACTATGAAACTTTACAGTCCCTCTACCAACTGCTAGAGACTGCGGTTCCTCTACTGACCACTACAGGCTGCAGTTCCTCTGTCAATCACTAGGGGCTAGCTTTCACATCAATGACGACTATAAGAAGGAATTTTTATGTAGATCAGGTAAAATTATTTAAATCTACAAATTTATGTTGCTTGGTCTTTTTTGATTGTGTATCTCCATGATTGATACGCAGTTGGGTATTTAAAAACTTCCAAATCCGATATGTTGTCTTCAATACTGCTAGCTGAATGGTACAAAACCAGTTTGTTAAAATTTCAACGAAAAGCAAGTTAATCAGCATGGTTGTGATTGGTTGACAGTTTTAGGGTCAGGTGCTCAAGTCATCAAATTTGTTTAAAATTGGATCTTTTTAACTTTTTATTACAACATTTTGTAGTAAAACTGCTACTTTTGCTGCTTTTTATTAATAATAATGATTTTATGTCATCATATATGTGAATTCATGTGATAGTAATTTTCTTTCCCAATTTAAAAATCTTTGTTTTAAAATAGGTAATTTTGCAATAACTCAACTTACAGTTGTAAATCATTGGCATAAAATCTCAAAGTTTGCAAAATTGTGACTTTTTGACATACATTTAAGAATTTATGTTGTTAAATTGCAAATTGTCTCTAACTGCAGTGTTGTCTTATCACGACATTTTGTCGTAAAATCATAAATTGCAAAATAAGTGTTTTATCTATAATATTACAACTTTCTGTTGTAAAATATTTAATTTTACATGTTTGACATAAAATTATGATTTTTCGGGGCAGATACAGTTTTTTGTTCATATCCTGTAGAATAAAGGTGATCACCTTCCTCTCATAAATTATAAAACATTTGAACTTACTTTGATGTTTGTGTGATTTGGTTAAATCGGGGGTTGAGCTGTTTTAAATCTATTGGGAATTTGAAGATCATGACTTGTGATTTTTGTTTACTCATGATTATCTTATAACCCTTTCTGACTGGCGCTGTAGAGTAAACTGGTTTCGCTGGTTCGCTGTGGATCTAGCGGCTGCTCCTAAAACAACAGAACCAGCAGTCGAGAGCAGAATCTCCAACCCGTCCAGTTTGTGTCTCGTTCTGCTGCCTTGGCTGACCGTCGCCCATCTGCTCTGGACCAGTCACGTTACCCACGTTACGCCACGGCGACCTCTCAGATCAACAATCGGCCATTTGTGAGCAGCGTTGTGTGGGTCGGCTCACAGCTCCAACAACCCTCCACATGACAAGTGTTGTCCTTTCAGCGCTCACAGAGCCACAGATGCTGCAGATCCGGGTCTGAGTTCTGAGGGGGAATGGGAATGCCACAAGTCCCAGTCACTCATCTGCCAGGGAACCAGTCTCTAAACCAGTCCAGGCTCCAGTTTAATCACAGTCAGAGCTGATGATCTGCCATATATGAGATGACTCCTGTACAATCTTTTTATGCAGGACAGGAGAACTCAGATATTCAAATGTAGGTTGAGTCATTGCAAAATTCACTATTTTAAAACAAAGATTTTTAAATTGGGAAAGAAAATTACTATCATAAGAACTGTGTGGTGGTCTTAAAATTTTCAGAGTGTCGGAACTTTGGAGTTGTTCCAGGAGAAAGTTTGGGGGTTTTCCAGGTGGAACTTCGGAGTTGGAACTATGAAGTCTGAACTTTTTTAGTTTCTACAGTCGGAACTCCAGACTGTGTTTGTGTTTGTGGGAGGGATTTTTTTTTTATTTTTAACGTTTCCTCTGGCCGCCTTTTCTGCCTTTTTCCTGGCGGCAGCGATGGATAATGTAATCGATGATATTTTGGGGCAAAATTCAAGAAATTTGTCAACGTTAAGCTGGAGACCAATAAAAAGAGGCGAGTTCAGAACCAGCAGAAGGGCAATGATGAATGACTTGCATGGCCACAGGCTGTAAGAAGAAATATTATTTACTAGATTGAAAGTGCTGGTTATTGTTGTTGACTATTACCATGAGCACCAATGTCTCGTTTAAGTTACCATTTTATTGTTTCCTTACAAATCAAAGAGTAGTTGTATGATCACTGATCACACGCACTTCAAATACAATATTTAACCATAACGGAATACAAACACAATAATGTTTTTTCCCTGCCATTACAAGTAGGTCTGACTACACCCTGTGGGAAGGCGGGGCTTGACATCAAGCCCACATCAGGTGCCATCAAGCCACGCCCACATAGGTCAGGGTAAGAAAGGGGTGGGCAGGTTAGGAGTAAGAAAAGGGTTGGGGTAAGAAAAGGGGAAGGGTTAGGGTTAAGAGGGTGGGGGCTGGGTGTAAGAAGAGGATTAGGGATAGGAATAGGGTTGACAGTAAGGGAAGGCGAGGGATAAGGAAAAGAGGAGGGTTGTGGTTAGAAATAAAATGAGGGTTAGGCAGTAGGAAGGTTGGGGTGAGGGTTAAATAATACCAAATTGCTGACTTGGATGTGGGCGGGGCTTGATGTCAAGCCCTGTGGCACATGTTCTAAGCAACAAACGCAAGAAGGTGCGAGTAGGTGGGAGTGTGTGTGAGGCTGTCAATGCTATGAGATGATAGAAGCATATACATAAGCAAATGAGATAAAGAGGTAGCTCAGTCGGTACAGTGTTTGCCCATGAACCTGAAGCTCAGTGGTTTGAAAGTCGGCATTGTTTTTGCATTTTGAAGCTGTAGCAGTACAGCTGAAAAGCACTATATAAGTAATAGCTCTTTACCATTTACATACCATTGTTGCAAATAAATGAAGAAGTTCGCTGGAGAAAAGGTGAGGCTGATTAAGACATTTCACACTTTATGCACAGGATTAGCAACATGAGTACTTTGCACGCAGAGGCAATCAGGGGCTTGTTAGAAAGATAGTTTAACCACCAAAAAACGGCAAGTCCCTAACTTTAACCACGGACTAGTAAGCATGCTGTGAAGACGGGATAGAAATTGGGGGAGTGCATGCTCAGTGCACGTCACGGTTGCATGTCACATGTGATTTGTACATTGATCGAATGAAGATGTTTCATGTTGACATATACAAATTCATCATGTGACGGTTCTTTTATAGCAGTGTATGTGCAGTGCAGTTGATAGCTCTGATTACATTCGGAAAACCGGCTTTTGCTGCAAATTGCATGTCTCCTTGCTGTGTTGCGCTCCAACACCGATCACGGCTTTGCTCACAGTTCCAGGAGGTTTGTCCTCCAGAATCTAAAGTGGCTGATGAGCCAGTTGTCATAGCGTGTCAGCAAATCCTCTCTGTCTTTGAAAACACGCTTTACTCGTATTATACCATTTGCAATCTTCTAATACCCCCAAAGGAGCCATTGTTTTTATTAGTATGTGTTGCACCACTTTGCACGTAGTTTTATATCAACTTGTGTAATTGCAAAAATAGGGGTGAGTTAATTGTCCATCTTTGTTAATTTTTCATGTGTCTCATATGTACCAATCACTCAGTCTGAGGTTTCCTCAACATCAACAGTTTCCCAACATCATCTCTAAGTGTTGCCAAAGTAACACGCCAGCCGCGGAGTTTGCGTGAGGTACCGCACATTTCCATGGTCATTTCACCCTTGATACATCTGAAGTTTGCTGTGGCGAACTTTTTGTACAAATCTGGTTCACCACCTGGTTTTATCAGACCGGTTAAAACATTGAGAGACGATTATAAACTTATAAACCGAGGTCATTTGACCTGCAGCTGGAGTTATGGTAGCTGTTTTTTGTCGTCCAGACTCATTTTCAGTCAATTCAAACCTTAAGTTGGTTTGTCTGAAGTGTTATCTGCAGCTCCACATCAGTAGAAACAGCAGCTCTGTGACGGCAATCATCATGTTTGAATATGTAAACCAGAGACGTCCAGTTGGTAACCAAACACTGGAGCTCTTTGTGGAGGACAGGTGTGTCCAGGTTTGTTCAGAGGACCAAAATAAAGACAGAAGAAATATTTATTTCTAGAAGCCACTGCTATAAACATTTTATTTTTATTTTAGACTTAAAATAGTTGGTTGGAAGCATCTTTTAGTGCTTCATTACTCTTGAGTTATTATTATTACTGTCTTATGTTATTACTATCTACTAGGAAAGCTTTAGAAAATGTAATAATTACTTAATTAATTAAATGAAATTAATTCATGCACTGTTTTTAATAATTAGATAATAATTAATATAATATAATAATAATAATATAATTAATAATAGTTTAATAATAGTTTAGATAATAATACTTTTTAATACTTATAATTAAATAATCAAATAAGATTTTGCATTTCATTTAAAATGAATGATTTTTCAAAATTAAATGTATTATTTTAATTTGAATTCTTTTTTGATTAAATTGCCACAGATAATTTCATTGAAAACATTTAAAATTTTCAATAAATAAAAATCAAATACATTTTGAAATTTTAATTTAATTTCAATTTATTTGGAGTTGTACATTTATTTGTGCCTTTTGATTAATTCATACATTGATTTTTATTCAAATAGAGCTGAATTTATTAAAAAAACAGCCAAATTAGATTTCACAAACTAATTTAAATTAATTGTATTTATTATCAATAATTTAACAGCCCCTAGATGAGGAAGCTCCAGGCCCACACTGGAGTAGTCCGGATACCCCACTCAAGGCCCATGGCCGACACACCCAACATCCCCATCCATCACCACGGGGTAGCACCCCCCATCGACCACCAAAGTTCCCGCCAGGCCAGGTACAGAGCTCCCCAACGACGACTACACCCATCCACCACTCCTCACCCCCAGGGACCACAAGACACCCATATCCCAAGTTCCACAGTCAACCCCCAGACCCCAGGGCCGCAAGATCACCACCCACCTGACCCCACTAGGTGATGAAGCCAGTAAATGGGGACCAGAGAGAATGCAATTCTGCCGAATGCTGTTTAGTGGCAGCAGACATTATCTCATTACTGATATGATCTGACAAAAGATTCCTAAATTAATACATGGATTATTTTTTTGTTTCCAGTTCAAAAGAATGGTTTTCTTTGCGATACATAAAGCAGTGAGAAGAACCCTATGAGCCAAGTTAGTTTCCAAGTGTGCCAAGTAATTCTATATAAGTGTCCTGTGTATTTATACCAATATTTTGAAGCAAAAATGCAGCAGATTGGGGCAGAATGAAAAGAAAAGGAGGAGAGGGGATAAAAAGTTAAAGTGAAAACAGGGGAGAAAAAAAAAACAATCCTAAGGGGAAACAAAACGACCAGTGTGTACTGTGCATGTTTGAGACAGTAGTAGTATAGTAATTATTAAACTAAC
This sequence comes from Arrhamphus sclerolepis, assembly GCA_037176975.1. Taxonomy (NCBI): domain Eukaryota; kingdom Metazoa; phylum Chordata; class Actinopteri; order Beloniformes; family Hemiramphidae; genus Arrhamphus; species Arrhamphus sclerolepis. The sequence goes on along the minus strand of JBAMYA010045952.1, from coordinate 4,044 downwards.
ATGATCATGAATGTCTTAGGTGGCTATATTCATAACCAGCAGTGAGAAACTAAATGAAAAACGATTTATACATATTTGGAGTTCAGTACAGCCAGGGAATGGTACAGCTGTCCGTTAACGTAAAGCTTGTCAACGGAGATAACCACCTGTGAGCCACCCTCAATGAACCTCCTCCAGATCGGAAACAGGACCCTGCAACAGTCCAGGATCTCTCGGGGGATGTAGATGTTCAAGACCTTCATTAAAGAGTTTTAACAGAACCTGGCTGAGATGATGAAACCAGAAACCAGACTAGTGATGACATGAGATGACCTGCAACATGAAACCTGAGTGAACATCTTCTATTGTAATATAAACAGTTTTAACTGTCATAAACACAAAACTAAGTTAAAAACAGAGAATTTTATACATGCAATAAAAAATCCTTTTCAATTTTGAGACATTTAGTGCCCCTGCTGGATGCAGTAGTTCTTACAGCAGTGTTACTTTAAAGGGACACTGTGTAAAATTACAGGTTGTCTATTAATAAAAATGGACTGTTTCATTCAAGTATGACCTTATTAATTAGTGACTCCTTCCATCAACAAATCAGTGTTCTGGTAGGTCTTGAATTTGCCATTGACATTGCGTTGGCGTATTCAATGGTGATAGCCATATTGTGCCGCCAACTTGAAACTATGGTCCACGGCAGGGAACATCCAAGAAAATACAGCTTCATTATTTTGCATTTGCGCTAGCACCATCGGTAGTTGGCTACAAACTCTCTTAAACTCTCTCTGCGGTCTTTTTCCTCTCCCTGCCTCGGTAGCGGATTCTTCTACAATGGATGTCACACTCCAGAAACAACATTTCCCCTTCAAAGCTACAAGGTATTAGAAGAAGCACTTGCTGTTTTGTTTTGATAATTATCGCAAACCGGTCGGGACGCTTGGTTGTGGCGTTTGGGCCTGTGGGGGCCCAGCACTCCTTCTGCTTTCCAGTGCTCTCCCTCCTTTCCCTCCCTCCTTGCCAGCTCCGGTTGGATTGGAAGGGGTCACCATCTCCGTCTCGGCTGCCGGTGGACTCTCACGTCTCCATGACCGCATTACGCGTGTGATCTGGCTGGTGGACTGTTTGGAACAGGGTTGCGATGTGGATCCACAGGGGGTTCTTGCCGCATACCTGCGCTCGTCTCTCGCCGCCCAACCTCAGGAAAATACCTCTCGAGCTCCATGAGCCTCTACCCGCACTATAAATACAATATAGTGGCTTCGTAGATTAGTAACTATATCTCGAGGTTAGTTTGTCTTCATTAGGGCCTAAACCCTAAGAGTGTGAGGGCCCTTTTGAAATTTTATTGTCTTTATTGTTTTTCTGGTGCCACAACGACCTCAATCTTGAGGCCTTTAACATATTGGAGAAGTTGCTGATTGTCACTGAAAAGTTTTCCCTTTAGTAAAAAAATTTTTGGCAATAAATTCGTGGAAGGGCTTGGCAAAATGCCTCAGCAGCGACCCCTAGAGTGAGATGTGGGACTGTGTATAACCTACATGCACGAAAATTGGTGCACGCATTCCTCTCTTTAATACGAGAAAAAAAGTCTCTAAAATGTACAATAAGTCCCCAGTATTGCACCAAACATTGAAAAAAAGTCAAACCTGGTCATTTTGCATACTTTGGAATGTGCTCCTCCCAGAGAAATTGTCTGATGTTCTTTGAAATTTGCAAGTTTAAGTGTGATGACAACTTATCAAAATCTTTTGCACAAGTTAAATGATATGGACATGCTAGGACTTCAAATATCCATGGTATTTCAATTGTAAAAATAGTAAAGTTAGCATACAATACAATACAAATGCAATACACAGGTATTGATTGGTGACTGTGAAAAAAAAGTTGATGTCTGCCTATATTCCTGAGCCTGTATTTACGAAGCTTCTTAAAGTGCCATTTTAGTCTTAAGTGTTGAGAATTCCAGAAATTTACTCCGACTTTCAGACTTAAGTATAAGAACAAGTTATCAAATTTCTCAAGGGTGAGAAGCACTCTTACTCTCCCAGTTATTTAATCCAGCCCCAGAGGTTTCTCAGCTGGTTAAGAGTTGCCACTAGAGACCCTTTGATGGCATTGAAAAGAGGCTTGCACGAACTATCAGGATGGAAATGTTTGAAGACTTTCAGTTAGTCAAATGATATTGAATGCACAGAGCAGACATACAGACTTGGTGAGTGGCATCATCTCACCGTGAACTTTACGCAGCAATGCCATCTCAGCTGAATTAAAGGTAGTGATGACGCTTTGTTTCCTTGCCACAGGAAATATGCAGCAGTGTAATGCTATGATTTGTGAACATCCCAACCAACAATTAGCTGAGTTGTCATGGAAACTGTAGTGTATGAACTATTCATCCAAACAGGGTCATACCTCCTTGTGCTTTACAGCACACTTCATAGTTCATCACATTTGCGCAGTGATGTGTTGATGCTCATCTTGGTAACCTGCCGTTCTGCAGTAAAGCTAGTACTAAGTGGAATCTCCGTTTCCATCTTAATTATTTTTAGAAGTTGCTACAGATACAACAGAAACAATTACGGCACTTACAGCCCCACACATCGTTAGTGATTTCATCGACTTTCCAGTAACACCCCGTGTAATCCAACAGAGGCAAACCCAGTTCATCAAGAAATGGTCAGAACTGAGAGGAAACGGCTTGCCTTTAATTTACTACATGAATACACTAGATCATTTCATACATTCTTCATTTAAAAAACAAAACAAAAATAAACTTTATTTTTTATTGTGTGGAATGTAAATTTATCTTAAGATTTTTACAATTTTATTTTGATATTTCTCTGAGAATATTCTTAAATACGTCATCCAGGATCCCCTTTGCAGATCAGCAGTTCAATATTCAGTAATGGCCATCTCGCCCCTTGCTGGAAACATGGAAATTTTCATAGCCAGTAGCCAAATTTTGTTTGTTATAGAATGGAATTTGACGAACTCCTCTGAGAGGATTTGTGTCAGGGACAAAAGTCTTTTGTCAGACTCTAAACACATTGACGACAAAAAGTTATCAAAAACTTTCCATTAGTCTAAGGCATGTGCATGGTGGCCAACAGAAAATTGCTAATATTTTCATAGCTCATCGCTTAGAAAAAACTGTGTCAAACTCAGTGAAAACTTGTGGAATCTAAACTAAACATTCAATTTGTGTTTCTAGTCCAGGCTTGAACATATCTGCACTGGAATATACACTGGCAGATATAGCGCCACCTTCTGGCGGGAGGAAATTACTTGTTTTGAACAAAGGAACCCTGTTTTCAGTCGGTAGACCATATCCACACCAAACCTGGCCAGGCAGAGTAAAAACCCATAGACGATGTGAAAGTGAAAACTGTAACGCTTGTCATTAATGATGTCACCATGACAGCGTGGTGAAGTTCGATGTCAAGAAAAACGCAACCACACGTTAAAAAATTATTTTAAAAAATCACTCTTTTTCCTAGGACAGTAATATTCTAGGATCATATCCTTTCAACCAGCCATACAATTCATAAACTGCATCATATGAAATTACCAAACCATAACCAAAAATATCGTAAATTTGTCATTCTTTGTCTAATACACTTCAGAGTTTGTAGAAATGTTGTATACATGCATGTCAACACATCCTGTGCATGTCATTGATATAGGTCCAACAGTTAATTTTTATTGATTTTTTTTTTTTTTAATTGTGGAGTAAAACAAACAGATGTTTATGCTATAGAAATGTGGCCATATATGGAGATGTTCTGGGAATATTTTCACATTTTTCTAAAAATATCCTTGATTTTTTACAAATATTTATGTTCTAAATTCCTTTGTCAGACAACAGAAAATGTGTCCTCTTGAGTCAAGCTACCCACCCCCACCCCTCTGTGTACTCACACACAGACACATAGACCCCCGCAGAGAACAAACAGAGTCGCCACTAACAAGGTGAAAGTCTGTGCAGGGTCACGGGGGTCTGCTGGAGCCTATCCCAGCTCACTTCGGGCGAAAGGCAGGGGTACACCCTGGACA
>JBAMYA010045951.1:0-11335 GCA_037176975.1 Arrhamphus sclerolepis | reverse complement strand
ATATGACGCAGATTTATGACCGACGGAAAGCACAGACTTCCTGGTTTTCTTAAAGGTAAAAGTCTCAGTCGGCCGACTTTTAAAACTCATTTTATTGCTCTGCGTAATGCTGCGTTCCCCGGTGCATAACAGTGCCGAACAACAAAGAACAGTGATTTACCTAGCTTTTGACGGAGTTCTTCGAAAATGCCTAAAATTTTGTCAAAAGCGAAACATTTTGGTGCCCAGGAGGCTCTGAAGTAACTTTTTGAGGACTCTTCAGATAGTGATGACGAATATGCTATGGATGAAGAGAATGTTTTTCTGCGAGGAATTGATTCAGCAGTAAACAAGTAAGAGCCAGTTGTATATTACTTGTTTTTCATAAAGTTATATATTTTTCCTTATGTTTTTTTTTTCTATTTTATTTATCTCAACTTAGGAACGGTTTTTATGATATAGACATGGTTGCTTTATTTGTTTTTCTTTTTTAGCTCAAACTGATTAAAAATATCAAAATGTAAAGGTAAAGGAAAAATTACCTTTATTGCCTCAGAATGTCATTTGGTTACTATGTGCTATTTGGAGACTCCAAATGGCCTTTTCAGTGTTCCACCTGGATCTTTTCATGGAAACAACACTGTAGAATAGTCATACTTTGTGCTATCTATCTGTGCTATCAAATTTGAAATACATGTTATTCACTGTGAAAATCATTTTTTATTTCAAGCAGACAAAAATCGTGCATTTTTACTGACGTCAAAGTTACATTACTCTGTCTCTGAATCACCTAGAGTGTTTCTGACAGTTTCACAAGAAACTACATAGAGTTTCCTTTCTGGGAAGACTTCATTCATCCATGCAGTCAAAGCAGTTCAGAAGTTACAGTCATTTTAATTGGGGTATGTCATTTTAGGCGTTTTTGCTACAAAATAATGGTGGGCCCCAAGAGGATTAGCTATGGCATTTTCAGGTAAAAAAAAAAATCCAAAATAGGCCTAGTTGCAAAATGGTTAAAGTGTCAATTTGATTCCTTAAAGTATTATAACTCCCTCTTATTTCTACTCCAGTCCTACATTTCTTTTATAACATCTGGAAGTGAATGAGGCCAATCCCAGCATGCATGGTGTGAGATCTGATAATATTAGACAGAATTTGTTTTAGTTTCTTACATTGTGCAAGGAAATCACATTGTGTCATTATTAAATGTCATATTAAGTAAGCGGCACGATCTTTTGCTATTTTCACTGTTGTAGTTTGGGTGGATGCAGAGAGATTGAAAATAGTTGAGGCTTTTAATTTTGTTAAATGTTTTCTTTGGCGATCTGAATGAATTCTAACAGTCCACTTCTGTGTGGTGTTGAGAGGAAATCTGTAACCCATTTGAGATTTTGCACATTCAACTTCCACATGTTTCATATTGGTCTTAAAATGGATTCATTTTTTTAACATCATCAATCAAATCAAATCACAGATGATTTTCTCCAGTGACAAAGCAAAACAAGCTCTTTTTCTGTGAGTTTTCTTAATGTTTCAAAAATAGAAAAATGGAATATTCCATTTACCTGAACAGTCAGCATATTCTGAGTTCTGATTTATTGTTTATACCAAAAGACCTTTACATGTTTCTGCATCTGGACTGGAGTTCATATGTTTCTGATGGAATTCATTGGATGACATAGAGACATCCACTAGTACCTACTTGGCTTGGCTCACCTCAGCTTAACTTGTCTCAGTCATTTTCCATTGCAGATCCATTACAGATCAGTGTGGGTGGGGCCTTCATGGTAAGGCGGCCACTGCAATGGCAACTCTGGTCACATATGTGAAAACAACAATGGAGGGTGTTGAGGTGTCCTCATTGTACCATGGAGAAGGCTTGTTAAGTTAAAGTAATTGTACATCCATGTCATTCCCTCAGCTTAAGCCCCCCCACTAGTGAAGTCCTAGCCATCAGGCTCCAGGATTTGACCATGGTAATCCATGCCCGAGCAACCAACACTGTGCTATTTGATCGAGTCTTTTTCAAACACTCTTGATCTTACCAATCCTCCAGGTCCGATTTGTCTTGAGAGACACAACTAGGGGTAGTTTCTCGCCAAAAAGCATCTTTTGGTTCTGAAAAATTTTCCACCATGATAAGGTGGCAATTCATTCAAGTGAGGTGGTTAAAATGTTTGTGGAATCTGGTTAGGATGTCTTGGCAGGTGCTTTAGGCATGTCCAACTGGGTGGAGGCCCTGGGGCAACCCCAGGACTCACTTGAGACATTATATCTCCTGTCAGGCTTGGGATCACCTTGGTATTGTCCTAACTAGAAAAGACGGCCAGAGAGAGAAAGGGTTTGGGTCTGGGTCCCAAGCACCACAGCCTGGGACTGGGAAGAATGGAGTGGAAGATTGACAGGCAGACCAGTACAGCATCTGCAGTAATGCAGACTGTACCAGTCTGTTGTGGTGAAGAGAGAGCTGAGTCAAAAGGCAAGACTCTCTGTTTACCGGTCGATTTTTCCTCACCTATGGTCATGAACTGTGGCTAATGACCAAAATGATGAGATTGTACATTCAAGCGGATGAAACGAGCTTCCTCTGTAAGGTTGCTGAACTCTCCCTTGGAGATAGGATGAGACCTCCATTCATCCAGGAGGGACTCAGAGTAGAGTTGCTGCTTCACTTCGAGAGGAACCAGTTGAGGTTGTACGGGCATCTGGTCAGGATGACGCCTCCCATGTGTTTCAGGCATATCCACTCTTGGTTGGGCTGGAAAAGCCTTGGTAAAAGCTGGAGGAGGTGGCTGGGGAGAGGGAGGTCTGAGCCTCTCTGCTGAGGATGCTGTCCAAGCGACGTGGATCTGGATTAGCGGAAGTTAATGGATGGATGGATGTTGGAATTAAAATTAACTTTCAAGGAGGATTATTGGATGATTTGAAATTCAAAAATGAGACTGCATGGAGAGCTGGGTAGTGGGGAGTAGAAGTTTGCCCACATAAACTGGATTGTGCAACAGGTCAATGATCAGAATCACAACCATTTACAGTACAATCTCCAAAATCCTCAATGGACAGAACAACATAGTAAAGAATAAGTTCCTACACAACAATGTCAGAGACTGATAAAGACATACAGGAAATGTCAAATTATTGTTCCTAAACCTACTGAATCAAGGGGATACTTGATATTTACCACCTTTGTGTTTCATTTTTGTTAAATAAACAGTGGCACTATGAAGAAAGTTGTATGTTGATGTTGGTCTGAGGTGGTATTTGACCAATAATAAGAGCCACTATTACAGATTTTTATGTTCTTGCACACAAAAAACTAAATTTCTCCACATGGCAAAGATCTGCTGAGAAGGTCCATCAGTTCTTATGTAACATAAGAATGATAAAGAGCTGTGAACTGCATCAATGTCACCTCTTCTGTCAGCACGAAACAACATCCAGAAGAGCTGACACTGTGTATTTAAGTTTTTACAGCTATAAAAGATTCAAAGAACAAAAAATAATCTAAACCAGGGGTAGCCATGTGACCTTTGACCCTTGTTCCAATACAGAACTAAATTTAAGTGAGTCTCATCACATGGAAACAGTTTGTGTGTGAATGCATGAGGAGGAACAAACACAACGCCAACTCTGCCTGTATCCTGAAGATGCTCTGAGCTCAGTCCAGCACTGCAGGATGGCAACAATTATCTCTAGTTCCTAAAAAAGCATTTAACTACATGATAGATAATGTAATAGATGCGACTCTGTTGGGAATAGCAGCAGTTTTTGTTTTTTTTTTCTGTTGAAGGAAGAACTCAAACCATCTCTCCCTGATCTGTGAAATCCAACTGGTCAATGTGGCATCCAGCTGAAATTAAACAGCCCGGCACTGACCGTTCCCTTACCTCACAGTAACGACTGTTTTTGTTCTTAAACTGGCAAAACCCAGCGCTCACATTTTCAGTGAAGGCATTTGAGAAATTTCGCCCACCTGTGTTTCTTTAAGTGATGTCTTGGCGAGGTGAAGCAGCCCCATAAGCTCTCTGCTGGACCCAGCGCAGACACACAAGCCCATGTGTGCGCGCACACGTGTGCACAAAAATATGTTAATATGTAGAATTGTATTTATCAACAGCACGGTTTTACAAGCACATGGGCACGATCCCTGTTAGGTAAATAAAAGAAGGAATTACACTATAAATACCAGGAGGAAGGAGTGTGTGTTTAAGCATTTGTGTGTGTGTGCAACAATGCTATAAAACTTTAGAGGAATGTGTTTCCACTCCTTAATGAGGTTCATCTAAACAACGAAGGTGTTTAAATAATGAGCCTCCTCACACGCGAGGTGTAGAAATGAGATGGAAGGTGGAGGGGTTCTATTTTATAGATAGAGAGATAAATAAATACTCTCAGCAGACTGGTGCTGATACGCATATGAAACAGTGGGGCATGTAATTAAAGCAACATTTTTAGGCCTCTTTTTAGCTAAACATCTCAATTTACACATGCTTAAGATATTTAAAAGTTACTGTAAATACAATTTTGTCTTAATCAGCATCTGAAAAATTGTGTTGCATAGTTAAAGCAGCACAAGGTTTTCTTTTTCATGTTAAAATATCGGTTTCAAATTCACTCAAAGGAATATTTGATTACTGTTGGCATAAAACAACAAGATGAAAATTACTTGTGTATTGCTGTACTGTACTACGTAACACATCAACAACAATAAATCTATTTCACTGAGACACAGGTACCATCATGGCAGAGGCATCCGAGGCTCTTTTCAGACCTTGCATTAGCATGTGTTCTTTGCTTGTTTTGTTCACATCCAAAATGTATATTGAGAGCTCACTCCCACCTTACTGCACCACATGCAGTTAAACAGACCTGCCATTTTCACGTGAAAACACCAAATGTGTTGATATTTTTAATTATTATTTTCAACAAAGGATTTTTACCATACAAATCAGGATGTATACAATACAAGGAAAGAACCAGAACAAACAAACAGGAAGAAAAAAAGTATTACTGCAGTCAGTCATGTGCATATTCAAATGACTCACCATCTAAGCCTTAGGCACCAATATTGTTTGTACCATGATACTTTCATGTTCAGACTACAAAGAGAATGAAGACACGTGTCTCTGACCACCTTCAAATGTCTCCTCAGAGATTGGCTCTGAATCCTTCCTTGACCTTGCATTAATAATAATTTAGCAGGGGCCGCTGCGCAGTGGAATGGCTAAGTGGGTGGACCACATATGAGGCATAGCCTCATACATTTGACTCCCTGTTCGATGACAGCTTGCTGTATGTCTCACCTCATCTCTCTGGCCTTGCTTCCTCCCTCTCCTTGTTCAACAAAGGTCAATAGAGCTGACAAAATCATTTTAAAAAAAGCTTAGCAATAGTTCAATTTATAGTAAGACAAAGCGCATCTGCATTCCCTTCATTAGGACTATGTAAGGTGGTGAGCGACCCCGTGCTCAGGAAGAATGGCCTCTGAGACACCGCAGCTTGTCACAATTTCTGTTTGATGAAGTTAGCCAGATGCTAACTATAAGATGAACATACACTATTACCATGAACATCATGGCAGAGTGAGTAGTTCTTTTCTCATCAGCTGATCAACATGTGTTGCGACGCTCCCATTGACTTTATAATAACTCTAAACAAACTATCTGGTCATGTTACCCATAGATTCGTACAGAGCCCATTTTTCCTTAAACCCCACGGTGCCATGTTGCAAAGAAGTGGGACAAAGCTGTCAAAGCCAACAGTAACTGTGTGACTGACAAGCACGTCAAATGACATCTGGGTATCTAATTGATCAGCTTTACTGCTTAATATAATTTTAACTGATGTGGTATGAAAAATTGGCACTTTTAACGTGGGAGTTAATGAAAAATTGGAGCCACCACCTAGTGGTCAGTCAAGGAACTGTAACAGAATGCACTTCCTGGATGAGCTTTGACCTGGGAGTTGGATGGTTGGCGCTTGGTTGCTCTTCTTAGGGAGGCTCACACAGTTTTTATGACGGTGCTGAGAGGGGGCGCTAAAGAGCCAGTCTAACATGGTGTTGCTTTAAAGCTCGACAATAGAATTACCTGGTAAAAGTCAGTGCACTCTTGACCAAATGCTGACATGTGACAGGTCTTGTCTCACATAAGTCCGTCCATCCGTCCATCCATCCATCCATCCATATGTGTGTGTATGTGTATAAGGATTCCTTCTTCATTGTGCACATTCTGGCCACCAAGGTTTCATGAAACTAAGCAGGGCAATTTGTTCATTTTGCTGATCGCGTAGCTCATAAAAATAAAACTCTTAAGTTAATGGTAGAGTCTAAGAAGCACGCAGTATGGGCAAAGAAAACAGAAAATTTACAGGAATAGGGAAAGAAAAATGAGATCAAGGCAGAGAATCTGATTTAATGATGGAGGTAAATCTGAGGTTTTCTTTCCAAATCTGAAAAGTTTCTTCTTGATTCCCCTTGCTGATGGTAAATGTCATATTCTTCGTTATACTGCATGCAGTGTGTGTGCAGCGTGTATAAATTTAAAGGGCTTTCTCTGCTCAAGTGGAATATTTTTCTAATGAGTTTTTTTCAGACTGAAGTTTTAGATGAAACACACAACACACGGTCTCTCTCTCTCTCTCTCTCTCTCGCTCTCTCTCTCACACACACACACACACATACACACACCATCACACAAGCACATGGTAATGCAATTGAGCAGCAGACAGAGAGCTTCTCGAGGCCAAGGAACACACGTACATTTATACATATGCAAAGTTCACTTGTACTTTGATCAAGTGTGTTTGAATTTTACTCTCCCAGCATGTTTTTTTATTTTTTTATTTATATAAATCATAACGAGTGGAATACAATCTTGAGCAAATGTAACATTTCCTCCTTGTTTTGATGCCATTCACCTTCCAAACAGCAAAAAAAACACACATCCTTTGGCAGACAAAATACGGTGGTCGTCAAAACAAAATCACCAAAAAACAGTGCGAGAATCTGAGTGTGTGTGACCTCTCACACCGCCCCTGTGGGTGGGTTGGCACGTGTTTACATTCTCGGTGCGTGCACAAGAGTTCAAAAGCATCTATGTGCATGTGTCTGCTTGCATGCATGAGTTTGCGCGTTCTACAAACATCAGCACCAAAGTCACCATCAAGGCGACAACCAAAACATCGAGTCTATCAAAAGAGTTCCCGGAAGACTCGAGAGGTTGTGACCTCGCTCTATCTCTGGCCTGTGTGTGTTTATGCAGTCGTGTCACCAGATTTTATCTCTCATCTTTTATCACTCTGGTTTCATTGTTTACGGCTGCAGATTCACCTGCCAGACAACACGTTCATTGAGCCCCCACGACCTTTTGGCCTTGACATCACCCCGACAGCTCCAAAAGTTTAAACAAAGCACAAGAGAGTGGTACATGAAGATCAAGATTAAACGTGATATAAGAGACATTTACAAAGGAAGATAGATCAAAAAGCACTGGAATGGTCCTTTTGTACCTTCTGCAGTTCCTTATGAAATACTTGGTATGACAAGTTGACTTGGTATGATTCATAGTTTGTTGCCACAAAGTGTTTTTATGTGTTTCGTATCATTTGATCAAGAAAGAAGACAGTCAAGTCACAGATTCTCAGTCGCACTGAGGTCAGAGCTTTGCATAGACCAATCTATCACATTTAAATGTTTCAGCATTACATTTACAGTAACAGCCAATTCCCAATCATCTGGAAGGGTCCTTGTAAATCCGTCCGGTGTGTCTTGGGTCTGTCCTGGGGCCTCCACCTGGTTGAACGTGCTCATAAGGCCTCTCTGGCAAGGCAAAATAAAGCCCACATTTACCAAAATTATCTACAGAACAGTTTCAGATTGGCTGTCTGCTAAGTAGCTTAGTAGAAGTTGGGTGATGCAGCAGGGAAATTACCCTAAACATGGAAAAATCCACCATAGAATGGATTCAGAAAAACAAAATCTGCCCCTTGATGTAGACTAGCTGGAGCCCAACCTGTTCTGATTTTTTAAAATCACCAACTTCTTTTGGTCTAATAAATAAAAACATTTAAATTTCAGCTTATGAGGCTAAACATGTAGGAACAACTCTCATGGATTCATTATTTTACAAGACAGGTGACAGCTGCCATCCAACCAACAGCTGGTGGATCGAAACCCAGGAAAGGAATCAGATGTAAAAGCAACAAAAGATGTGAAAAACCAAAAGCATGACATGGAATTAAGCTGAATTAGTGACAACAGTGACTTTAAGTTGGGTATTAAAAGCATAGAAGATACTGTGAAACACAGGGAAAGGTCCAGCATTTGGAAAAAAGGAAAAATATCAACTTTTGTTTATACAATTAAGAGATATATCTGAACAAGGCTTTATATCCAGGCACCCGCACCCCCTAACAAAAACACAAAAACATGCTGTTCCCACAATCATGTGTGAAATTAATTTTCAAGAATGAATTCAAATCTTTTTCTTCTGTTGCAAGCTCTTTTTTTATTACTTTATTTTTTTATACCAAATGAAACATCACTGCAGTTCAAAGCTGATTTGATTTATCATTAGGTCATTTTGAGGTCATGAAGGCATGACAACAACTTTTAAATTTGAAACCTGTTTCTTCTTTTGTGGGTACAGAATCCCAATGTTTGCACCAGCATCGCAGTCATAAATGCCTGAGAACAGAAAACGTCTGTAAGGATTTCAACACCGCTTTGTGGTCCTCACTGATTCCATCTGTTGGTTTGCCACAGGTTTCTCTGGCTGATACAAGTGGGCACATTCTGTTTTACACACAATAAACATGACTGTATTTAGTCTAGCGGCTGCTTGTTGCTGAGAGATGCTTTGTTAATGCGAGTCTTTAGTAGGAAGTCTCCGTCAGTGCTGGACGTGTGTTGTCTGATGTGGATCTGAAGACTTTCTGGGTTCTTTGTAAGTTGTAGGCGTATGTCTCTGTCAACATATTCCATCAACAGAACAGGTTCAGTCAGTCAGTTGAGGAAAAATTGGCTTATGAGCGAGTAAGTATTTTTGGGAGTTTTAAACTCCAGTGTGTTTCATTCAGGGGGATCTGTTGGCAGAAAAGCAATGTAGCATTCCTAACTTTCTTAATGAAAATGGATCAATGGAATTTTGTCATTTTTAGCTTGGAGGTTCCACTGTTTGTTTATTTACATGTTTGTTTGGTAGGTACAGAACAAATAAGCTCTGTTACAGTTTCAAATGCAACCAGTGCCATGTCCATAGGCCATCTAGCTAACAGCTAATTTGCTGTAGGGTTAGAGGTCAAGTCACATTTACAACATATGTCTCTGTCATGATGTCCACTGTCACTCTGCAAGTTAGAGCCTTCATTGTTGTTGTCAGACATTGTACCCCAAAGTCAAAGGCAGCCTTGAAAGAGACAACCAGAGGCGGAGTCCAAAGTTATGACCTGCCCTTGTGCAGTCCCCTTGGAGCTGCAGGTGTCTTGTGGTCCAGCTGTGGTCCAGTTCCATCAGATCAGGTGAGTGGTCACCTTTGCTTTCCTGTATCTGTGGGGGAACTGGGCGCTGGATGGTTTCTGGTGGGTTGGAGAGGGAATCCAGTGCACTGGTGGAAGGCTGGTACTTGACACTGACCCAACATACCAGTGCCAACTGTGATTCAAGAGGAAAGGTACAAAAAAATAACATGTATATGTATATATATATATATAAAACGTGGTACAAATATGCTGCCAGATTAGCTTACATGTTAAACTTGGCAGTAACTCACTACATACATGCAAACACACACACACAAAAAGGCAAAGCTTCTTTTGGATGGTTTATTCCAATGGTTGGGACAAGAAAAGGCCAGAGTCAGATAACTCTCCCAGTATTCCTTTAAATGGAGTTTAAACTGATATTCTAACATGAAAACTCTCCTTTGTGTTGCTTCAACATAGAATTGTTTAAAGGTTGCTTCCATGCAAGTTGTGTCAAAGGAGCCATCTATAGACATCTATAGCCAGCAAGCTCTTCTCCACAACAATTTCCTGGCCTTGAGTGATGTCATCTTGAATAGATCACTTTGTTCGTTACTCTGGTAGTAGCTCTAGCCAACTACGAGCAGAGGCAATTTGAGAAGCAACAGTTGGTCCTGCCTCCTGGATAGGGATATGATACTGAATGACCAGGTTATTCCATCAGTGAATTTTTTTCTTGCCTGATGACACTGACATATTTCTAGATGGCAATGCCAGGATTAATTGTTCTCAGATAGTGAAAGAGTGGTTCTGGGAACATGAGACATCATTTTCACACTTGGATTGGGCGCTACAGAGTCCAGATCTGAACCCCATTGAGAATCCTTGGGATGTTCTGGAGAGGACTTTGTGCAGCAGTTCAACTCTGGCATCATCAATACAAGATCTTGGCAAACACATTCATTCTCGTCCAGAGTTGCTTGAATTGTGACATTGCAAAAGCTTATCAAATCAATGCCATGGCAAATGCGTGCCGTAATCAAAGCTACAGCTGGTACACCGAAATTTTTTGGATGGGCAGTGCATGTTATTCTACTGAGAATAACTCAAAAGTGATGCACAACTAGTTTAATGGCTTACAGTGATACTGCAGTCTAAATAATCACTATGGTATGGACAGTCACAAAAAATACACAACACATTATATCTTGGAAGCATCCTTCTTAATACCCTATGGTTAGATGGGAGTGGTTAGGCGGGATTCTGGAAATGTGGTTTAGAGGAAATAGGCAGGGGATTGTGGTTGTAATGTGGTTGTGGTTAATATTCCAAGCATCACATACTAGATCTTTAATTTCACACACATTTTTGAGGATATAATGAGAGATTATATTGTTTATATGATCTCCGGTTCAGACCTAAGTCTTCTTCGAGACTATAATGGTATCACTATCAAAAGCAATGAGCCTAAAATTTAGCTTTTTATCATTTTCCATTATCAGAAATCGCCCTCTAGTGGCCATTAGGTTCAAGATTTATGACCTTTGTGCATTTTTTCACGCTCAAACTGGAATACATGGCTCTTTATGTAGTTTAGTGTTCAGTTTAAATCAGAGGTGTCAATCTCAGTTTTATCCTGGGCCACATTATCACCATGGTTACCATTAAAGGACCAGTTACTGTACGTTCAGACCAAAAGCGATACAGGTGGCAGGAGTGTTGGAAGTAATTCACTTTGTATTGAAAAGAGCAACAAAAGCGACAAGAGCAGTGGGCAATGAAACCTGGGTGTCATGAGCGATAAAAGAAAGTTAAACCTCAGTTAGCACAATTTGGCAACAACCAAATATAGAATGTTCTTCTGTTTTCACGTCATGGCAACTTTGCTGATTTT
>JBAMYA010045950.1:0-11335 GCA_037176975.1 Arrhamphus sclerolepis | reverse complement strand
TCCAGGCCAAATCCTCAAGAGGACTACAGTACAGAAGAAAGTTCAGCTACCTTAGTGTGTGTGTGTGTGTGTGTGTGTGTGTTATCAGCTGCAGTGGCAGAGCAGCAGTCCAGCCATTAAAGGGAGGAGGTTGAGCAGAAGAAGCCAAAGAGTGATGACCAAACCTGTAGAGCTGGAGCACGGATCTAAAAATCAAAAAAAAAAAAAAAAAAGTTTAGAAACAGCACATCACAAGTAACACGTTAAGTGTTTTTCTTTCAAACTTTGACTGTCACAATGTCCAGCCTTTATAAATACATAGTACTCAGATAATGTCACAACTTCTGAGATCATTCATAAACGCTGCATGCAGTCTTCACAACATTTAGCACTAAACTGAGCTTAACTGAAATCACCATTAAAGTCACTAAAATGCCCAAAAACTGAAGTATATGAAGGATGAAAGACGGAAGAAGTCAGCAGATGTCGATGAGAAACACAGAGCAAATCGCAGAGACGTTATTCCCACAGTCCTTTCTAACGCGTGTTCTGACCATTTCATCCAAGGTAAGATAAATGATTTCTGAATGAATAGTTTTGGTTCTTGATTTAACATTTCTCAAGTCGAATCAGGAAAGATCACTACCTAGCTTATTTAATAGAGGGTATAAGTTTACATCACTTACCCTCTAGGCCACGCCCCTCTCAGTGAGACTGAGTGGCAAAACAAACAACACGGCGGAGTGTAGCGGTAGACACAGCGAGACCGAGAAAAATGTGGAATATGACATGAAATTAAGGACAGTTGGACTCGACATTGTTCAGTAAGAACTACCAAAGAACAAGTGGTCCACCAACATTGACATGTGGCGCGAAATCGTGTATCCTGACATTTATATGCATCTGATTTCAATGCCGGGAAAATACACAATGTGATGCCTGAAAATTACTGACTAAATTACTGACTACTGCTGTGAACTCTTACCTGGTATGTTTCTCTCATTCAAAGGAGCCGTTCGACACGTTTTACAGGTGTTAATTATATTTTACATTGTTTCTCTAAATCGAAGCTTCACAGTGCTTTGGGCATTATCTTGGCTATTTCTCCACTGTTTCATGTTTAAGGTTGGAGAGTGAGACATAAGCATATCTATACTGACATGACAGTTATATTAAAACTATCACACATCTCAATCTCACATCAGCTCCGCACCATTTATTAATGTTGTTTTTAAGTTTAGACGGTATTTAAGACAATGACACCACTCGGCTCCATCTTTCGGTCACTCAGTAACCATGGCGACTTCAGCTGCAGTGACTTCACGTGCATACCCTCTATACATTATTTAATCAAACATTCGGACCTGATCAGAGTTCATCTAATTGAAAGAGATGACCAACACTTCAAAGTGAAAGGATCCCATTTGGAAACCTGGAGACGGAGATCGGTAAGGTTACCATGACTACAATAGACAGCCATTACTAAGTTCTCTCGATTCCATGGGTGGTAGTGACTCTATAGTCAATGACGTATGTTGGCCTAGGCTGCATGTATTGATTAAACACTTTTGGGGGACTTTAGAAACAAACATGATCAAATCATGGAATGAATTTCAAAACAACCTTTCCTGCAACCACGATGTAGCCTGCTGATCAAACAGCTGATCTCAAGACTTGGAGGCCTTCAGTTCCTCCAAAGTTTAGACACTTTTGTTATGAAAAATATAATTGTAGATTTCAGGGTACAACATGTTGGGTAAGTCCTTCCGATCATGCGTCCAATCCTGTTTGGCCATCTCATACACGTGGATTCCACTGGTTGCTTCTATTATCTCACCAGATTTAGATGAGACGATATTCAGACTGGACATAAAGTGTTTCCCAGTACTTCAACTTTTTCTTTCTTTTGCCCTCTGATGCAGATTGAGAGCTGTTCTCTGAAAATGTTTGTCCATTTCTAGAGACCAATGTTAGCAACTTTTGAAAACACATCTCTGTGGTGTGGAGTCTGACGTACGGCATAGCTACGATGGGTCAAAGTGAATACATCAGTGTAAACTATCTATTACGGGTGATTCTCTGGGGAACACCGACCAATGGGGTTGCTCCTGGAGGCGTTGATCGCAGGGAGCTGGTACGGAAGAGGGCAGTCGTCACAGAAGTCGGTGCAGGCGGGGCACGTCAGGACGCCATTGTAAACCCAGTTGTTGACTCGGACGCTGATGCTGAGCAGCTGACCTTTGCGGACGCACTGGAAGGAGCGATCCTGAACGTACACCATCAGGCCCTGAGCTGAGCACGACACCTGCGTGGACAAAGTGCAAACATGACACAAAGCATTATTTGCCTGTGTATGCTTCATTTTTTCAAGATTATTTGGTACGTTTTACTTCAATTTGAATACACTCTCCTAAAAGAGAAAATACCGACATCTCTGCAGTAAGTACAAGCGCCTTTCACGACCCACTGCAGCCTATTGTTGTGGAGTTGAAGAAGCCATCATACACACACCTGCTGCAACGAACCCTCAGTCATCTGGACAAAGCAGCCGCACTGTGATGGAATTTAACACCATCCAGCTGCTTTACTACATAATAAACTCCACAATCACGTGGATTACTGACCACCTGACAGACCACAGTTTGTATGTTCAGACCAGGTGGTCAGCAGCTGTACTCTCACCATTCCTCTTCACTCTGTACACCTCAGATTTCAAAAACAAGTCAGAGTCCTGTCATCTACAGAAACCCTCAGATGACTGCAGTTCCAGAGTGATGGACAAGAGTACAGAGAACTGGTGGACCGCTTTGTGACATGGTGTGAGAAGCCTAAATGTGAACAAAACAATGGAGATGATTCAGCTGTAATGATGTAATGTGATGTAATGATTTTAGGTGAGCCGGGATTAAGGCGATTAGTATTTCCATCACAGGTGTTCACCTTGGCAACAGACTGGACTGGACACGCAACACTGATGCTGTTTATAAGGAGGGACAGAGCAGACTTTACTTCTTAGGGAAGCTTAGGTCCCTCAGTGTTTGCAGCCAGATGTTGCATGTTCTAAAGTCTGTTGTGGAGAGTTCAATCCTATCTGCAGTCATCTGTTAGTGGAGCAGCATCAGAGCCAGGGACTTCAAGAAACCGAACTCTTAAATAAGACTGCAACGGGCTAAATGGAGCACATATGAGCCAAATCAGTGTTTTGCATGAGATACACGCCTCCCTGTGTTAAATAAATGACTTGACTCATGTTAAAACTTACCTGTATCAGGTTTAAGCAAATGCATGTAAAAAGAAATGTTTGGTGTGAATATTTAAACACAAAACACACTAACTGAGATCAAGAAAACCTTCAGCTGCAGGTAAAACCAAATGAGCTAAAGACAGTGCAATGGCATTTAAAGCAACACAACAGAGCACCAACTGCACTTCTCAACCAGAGAGGGTGCTAAAGAGCACAATCTTACGATGTATAGCTTCAAGAGGTCACATGACATCACACAGGGGTTTACCACTGGATTAAATTCTGAGCCTCAGCAAAGTTAGTGACAGTGGAATCGGCCCTCTGCTTTTCAGAGGTTGTTTTCAAACAGCTTCAATTTTAGAATACATTTAGGATGTGTCGAATACAAATGGCTATAGCTAATGTCAGTTTGGTTTATGAATTACTTGAATTCATACAAACACAAGAAACTTGTGCTCCGTAGAAAGGATTAGAGCTCAGTAACTAATATGTGGGTAATGGATAAGTGGATATGAATGAGGTTGGAAATGATCATTTAAACAAAAAATATCTTTATCCTCCCTTTGACTTAAGTACTGACTAATAAATGCTAATAAATGCTAATAAATTTCAGTCATGTGATATAAGCAGTTGAATTTTGATGAGCGGAAGATGGAAGATGGATGGATGGATCTTTATAAAGTTCAGGGTAGAAGCTGACATGCAAAAGGTTATAGTACACCTCCTCTGATGAGCCTGGCTCAAGCGGGCTGATTTAGTGACACATTACACAAGAAACTGTCAGAAACCTTGTAGCATCCGGAGCCCCAGTCCGGATATGTCATCTTCCGAGTGCACTGCTCCATTACAAATGCTGACTTCTGGTACAGACACACGGAGTCTGGTCCATACTGCTCTGCTCCATAGTTTCTTGTCCATTCTGAAAACACACACAAGAGACATCTCACATGTAGCTGGCTGAATCACTTCTCTGTGCCCTCTCTCACATCAGTGCTTAAACATCTCTACAGGATCCCAAACAGCAAGGTGAGAACGATAAATGAAAGAACAAGTCCTCCAGTTCAACGGTCTGCCTCACTGATAAAGGAATGAGCTACCATCAGCAGGCAAAGTCACCACTTTTGCCATCTCTATCCTTCTCTTTAAAAATGGTGAAATACTTTAGATTTCTGACAGTTTTTGTTGTAATGGTGGCAACAATGAGAGCAGTACCTGGCTGGTTCTCAGACACCCTGCAATAGGAGTTTCTCTGGTATTCTCCGCTGAGGTGCCAGCTGAACTCCTGACTGAAGGGACAGTAGTCAGCGAGCTCCACAGCGCCCCCAAAGTATGATAGCTGATCTGCAGCCACATCTGGGATCCAATCAAAATACTGAAAGATAAAAATAATCAGGGGTAAACTTACAATACGCTCACATAAACCCACATTCTAACCTGCACAAACTGATGAACTTCTCAGCTTATCAATTTCCTTTTTCTTTTGGTCAATTTCCTACAAATACAAAATATTCACAATTTCAGGAATATGTACAGTTATCATTTTCAGCTAATATTGGCACGGGTAGATCAGATTTTTTTTTGTTCCAGCAGGGAAATGCATCATATGAACAGTTCCAAAACAGTTCCTTTTTGTTTGTTTTTTGTATATGTATCAGCATTAAAATTCATCAAGAGTACTGAGAAAATCAAATTTTCTTCTTAACAGTAAGCGCATCATAATGCAGAAACAAAAACCAAAATAATACAGTGAGTAGAGCGCAACAAGACTCTTCTATATATCACTATTTATATCTATGTCACTCTTTAAAGTTAATAATAATTCATATAAAGCCATCAGAATTGGACAAAATAGGAACGTGAATATTAGGGATTTAATACTTGATCTCAGATGAGACAGATGCATCTTTCAAGGTGATGCAACATGTGATTTAAACAGTCAGAACACTAAAGGTTCCTGTTAAAACTCTGATCCATCTGTTCTTCTATGATCATCACCTTGCAGAATGACAATCCCGCAACCGCTCATGGGTTCTTTCGCGTACCTGGTACTCCTGCGGCAGCTCCTCAACATATTTCTGCAGGTTACAGACAGCCACAGCCAGCTGGTCCTGTCTGCAGGTCAGCTGCAGAGGTGAGGCTCGCACTGTGTCGCAGTACGGGATCACAGGGTGTCGACTGAAGCAAGAAAGGCATGTGCAACATGAGAAAAGTGAGGCACCGCTAGCTCTGGATTTACCAGCCATTTTTTTTTCTATAAAACTAAATTAAACTAAATATGTTCTCTGAAGTTATGACAGCTAAAAACAATCAAAACCTTATTCTGGAGAGAACTTTGACACAAAGTGTTAATGTGACCTCTGTCTCTGTCGGTCCATCCAGAACTTGCAGCTCTTCATGACGAAATCGCAGCCGAGGCCGTGGCCCCAGTCCAGCCTCTGAGCCATGCTGTAGTTGGCTCTGTACCAGCCGCTGTCCTCCATGATGGCCAGCGTGAGCCGAGAAAACACCCGGTTCTGTGTGTGGGAGCCTGTCATTGCCTCATTCTAAAGAAGTAAACACAAAAAGGTGAAGACAAATAAAAAAAATAAATAAACATTCTGGAAAAAAAAGCAGTGAAGAGAATGTATGTCAACCTCCAGGAGTCTCTTCTCCCAATGATTGAGTTCAGTTCCAGGTCCTCCTTGGTTCTCCAGCTCCATTCCCTCCAGGATAGGACAATTAAAATGTCTCCTCGCCTCCTCCTGAAAAAACAAACGTACACAATCATTATTACTATTATCATCATCATCATCAATAGTAGTATTTAAATAACAGAACTAAGTTAAAAGACCAGGGAGACAACGACAATATAAACACTGCTGTTGCAAAAAAGACACGAAACCAATACAAAAAAAGAATTTATAAAAACAAAAGCAAACCATGTAAAAAAGTCAAGAAAAAGATACAAAATCAACCATAAAGAGACTCAAATGCACAGCAGAGATCATCTTTGCTTAGACATATAAACAACAGAAAAATGGATCATCAGCTTGAACTTGGGATTAAAACTGTGACCTGCACAATCTGCTTCTTACCACCACACGCGGCGTTACCAGGACATGCACATGATGTCGGACCATCACTCCTCCTCTGATGTTCCACAGCCTGGTGACTCTTCTGATCACCGAGTCGCTCCACTGGTACAGACCCAGACTGAAACACATGTTTATGACTGGAAGTCAAAGCTGGCGGTGCCTGCAAAGCCATTCTGGCTGGTAACAGCGTCAGTAAACAACAGAAACTTTTTCACTGTCAGTCCTCTCAGGTTCAAGGTACTTTTGTACTTCCAGTTGGTAAATACTTAAAGAATGTCAAAAAGTTGTTTTTCCTAGTCGGGATATAAAACATTTGCCTGAGTAATAGCAGAATAGTAGTAGCTCGTTCTTTTATCTAATGAGATGGGAAAATATCAACAGGCAGAATAAATGTAATCCATGCTTATATGTGACATTGTACCCAAATTAAAACTATGAATGATGTAGAATAAATGTTAGAATTAATTAATTAATGATTCAACCATCAGTCTCATTAAGGTGATAAAATGTTGTCATTCAGATTAAAAAAGAAAAAAAATCTCAACACAATTTTGATTCAATTGAGGGCTTCAATTGTTAAAGGGTTAACGGACTGTCTTTCTGACTATTCAAAACGCTTTCACTACAAGTCACATTGACTCATCTTCACATACATTTATGCAGCGCTCTCTTTGACTATAGAGATCTACATAGATATCTTTCTGTAAAATCTTTCTGCTTTTTATTTTCAACATGAAACACTGGAGCTAGCGGGGATCTGGTTTTTCCACATGATGAGTTGAAAACATACAGCTACAGACAGTAAAGTTGTTTATTCTGACCATATATTCTATGACGCTGAGCTCTGTACAATGTTTTTTCTTTGTTCTCTTTACCTCTCTCAGATCAATCTGTTATATAACTGCACTTTCTGAACTGCTATTTTTTAAAAATCCAGGAAACGCAAGTAGTTTGGATCACTGGATGTAGTTTAGAGAAGCATGAAGAGATCTCCTGATGTCTCAGCTGATTGCACATGTTTATTTGTATACAGATCTGATCACAAGTGGTTTATTAAAGACACGTGGGGACACAGGAGCACAGATGCACAGCTTACACCGGACTGAGATGATGTGTTAGCAGGTAGAGTTTGGTACAAACTGTAATCACCTTTCATTAAATGCAGGCAGGCCGCTGGCGAAGCGAGGAGTCAGAGGTTTGCCCTCATCATCATGGTAGAAAGCAAACAGACCAGCTGAAAACCCCTGGTGGACACAACAAAAACAGCACAGCAGTCCAACTTCAGTGATATACTCATACCCACAAACACAATTTAAAAACAAATCCAGAGGGAACAATTTATTATTAAAACAAAATAATCAACTCTGTGATTGCATAAGTCTGCACATCCTTTCATAACAGGGCCTCTAACTGTCCTCAGAGTTGACCAGTCACATTCAGAATTAGGCCTGCAGGTAAATGCCACACACCTGTCATCAGTTTCAGTCATTCTGATTAAAATCAGATTAAAGTCAGCTGGAGCTGTAGTATCTGCTTGAATATTTGGAGTTGCATCCTATTAAGAGCCAAGAGCCACAAAGAATTACAGAAGAAACTTAAAGACCTAATTGTTTAAAAGTACCAAGCTTTTTGTACAAGTCCAGGCTGTGAGGTAGGATGATGAGACACTTTTCTTACAAAAGAAATGTGAAGTGCACCAAGTTTGTGGGAAAAATCTTCATGGTCTGATGAGAGAAAGGCTGAACGTTTTAATTCTAAAAGACGTGTTTGGCACAAAGCCAATAGAGAACATCATCATATGGAAGACCATGCCAACAGTGAAGCATGGCGGGGGCGGTATTATGTTATAAGCCTCCTTCTTTTCAGCTGAGCTGGAGCCACTTAACAAGATAAATGGGAAACTGATTAGCTCTGAATACCAAGAAATTCGGTGCAAACCTCTAGTCCTCATTCAAAAAAGCTGAAAATGAAGAGAAATTTCACATTTCAATATGACAATGACCCAAAGCACGCATCAAAGTCAACCGAGGACTGGCCCAGCCAGAGCCCAGACCCCAGTCCTGTCATAAAAAAACACCTCTGGAATGAGCTCAAAAGGACAGGAAACAGGAGATCATCCTGCAATTTGATGAAGCCTTTTTCTGGAAAGAATAGTGGGATAAAATTCCAAAGTCTACATGTGTGATGAGACTTTTTCACAAAGACTTGATGCTGTAAAAAAGTCAAAAGGTGATCCCACAAAGTTTTAGGGCTGTTCAGAGCCATGCAATCAATTTTTTATTTAAAATATTCCCAATATCTCTTTTTTTTATCTCAATTTGTTGGATTATTGCATTAAGGACACTATAAGTCCGACTTTCATGTTTTGTTTTGTTTTATTTGTCTTTATATTTTAAAAACTTGAAATTAATCCATAAGAGTGCATACTTCTGCATAAACACTGTAAGTACCCCTGGTAAAACTGCGCCTGATCTACTGAGAGGTTCTGCTTGTGAACTCAGGTAACATATATCTCTTTTATCCTTGATTAGAATTATTACATGGCAATGCAAGAAATGCAATACAATAAAAACTCTTTTTTTTTTAATTCAAAAAGTCAAAATGAGTCATGTGAGTGTCATACTGCAGCTATAATGCAAGATTTAAATTGTGGGGTTGCAATTCTTGTATTTAGAATAATCATGATATTCAAAGAATATAAAATCACCATAGTAATGTCACATTACAAACACAAACAGGATAATGTTGTGATTTGATGTCATTTGAATCAAAATATCAGTTTTTTGTGTCCTTTTTACAGTCCCCATCCCAGCTGTCCTTGTGGACTCTGGACTGGTCACCAGTCCATCACAGAACCACACACAGACAAACAATCATACACACAGACTGGCATTCATGACTTTGAACAGTTTGAAGAAGCAGGAGTACCTGGAGAACATGCAAACTCCCCACTGAAGGTCTCAGCTGAGATTCAAACCATGAAACCTTTAGCTGTGAATCAACAGTACAAACCACCAAACCATCATGCGTGCCACAATATCACGATCGTCTTAGTAATTTGCGTGCAGTCATATTGTGATAACCTATCTGAGGTTTGTTCAGGCCTTCATGACCAGCTGATGGTGACCCATTCATTTCAATTGGCTTTGTTGGAGCAGAGAACCATCTAACACATGCAGAGCAGTGGGTACGGCTACTTTCTCGTACCACATCGGGTAAAATAATATAAAGTAAATAAAGTGTATGGCGGGTCGGAGACCGTCAGGGAGAGCCTGTAGTAGTATACAATATTTCACTGAAAAATGAAATGTATTCTAGCTTAGCCCTAAAAGTCTAATCGGACTTAAATGCGGCTTTATGTTTGATCTTTCCTGTCAAAGTCGAAAAGCATTTTTACCAAAGCATGAATGATCTCATGTTTGACGGTGGAGAGCATCCCTTCAAACTCCCGAGGCTGAGAGGAGATCATGGCAGGACACAAGTTGGCATAACCTGCTATAGGCCTGAAAACACACAAACACACACACACACACACATTAGTTTTTGTCTATCCTTAAAATGTTCACAGCACATGTTCTGTCCTCCTACCTGTCCAGCTCTGCCTCCAGCTGGCAGTAGGCAGCATAGGCAACAACGTTCTCCTGCCCACAGCGCTCTGTGGTGATGCCGCTGACGTACAGTACAAAGTCTGACCCCTCCACCCCGGGGCCATCTGGGGGCCCTGTGGGGCCACATGACTTCCCAGACTCACTGCACACCTTGCATTGCTGAAACGCGAATAGCCCAAACATGATTAGATAAGGGGACCAAACTGTGAAGGTGGAACTAGTTCCACCTCAGCAACATTATAAAGAATGTGCCTGCAGCCCTGCCTGACCTGCAGGTGGTGGTGTGGTACGATGACGGGGCCACACCGGGTAACATCTGCACAAGATTCCTGGCAGTAGCGATGAGGGTCATCTCTCTTCCACATGTACTGGTTGGTTGCACATTGCCTGAGAGGACAGAGATAACAGGTGTAGATGCAATGAGTTGCTGCGCCGCTTTTCCTTTGTCCTCCTTTTCAGCAAGAAAAACAAGACAGAACATCAATAACTTTTATGATCTTGAGTCAGTCTCAGTTTGAGGTTTTTCTTTTCTTATAAATCAACACTTAAGGTCAAATTCCCCAAACTCTCCTAACTGAAAAAATAGTTGTTGAAAATGGTTTGTAGGGCCAGTTGGTGGTGCAGTGGTTAAAGCAAGCAACCCTGCAGAGGTCACAGGTTCGATTCCTGACCTGTGACCCTCTGCTGCATGTCTTCCCCGTCTCACTCTCTCCACTCTATTTCCTGTCTGTATACAGTTAAAAGCACACTAGAGCCAAAAAGCATACCTTTAAAAAAAGAAAATGGTTTATAAATTATGGAAGAAAGGACACGTCACATACCTGCTGAGCAGTAAAGGTCTCACCCTGCGTCGCACGCTGAAGGCCCTCTGCAGGTAGTCAATAGCCTGAGGAAACAGCTTGTCCTGAGGAGGGACGAACACAGGGACAGTGTCTCAGTCTATAACACCTCTGAAACCAGTAGTGCACAGTCTTAAATGAATTAAACTACTGCAGGACAGGAAAAAACAATCAACAACAGCTACAGTCCCACTGAAGCCCATGAAGATGAGCTCAAGATGCATTCCTAAATTGCTGTCAGTTTTCCTAAAAAGGTGACTGATAACTAACTGGATGAAGTAATGGAAGTACTGGCTGTGAGTCACGGAGTATGTGGCAAAAACAAGCTGTTTAGGCTAAGAGGTAGTACAAAATTCTGCCTAGGGGTTGGGTGCCTTCTTACCTTCACCAACCTTCTTTTGTCTGCTGGAAGCCTGTGGAGGGAGGGAGGGGAGGGAGGGAGGGAGGGAGGGGGGAGAGAGAGAGAGAGAGAGAGAGAGAGAGAGAGAGAGAGAGAGAGAGAGAGAGAGAGAGAGAGAGAGCACGCGCGCTCCTAAGAGAAAAACACGCCAAACCACCCCCGCTCCCCTCTCTATCCACCCCACAACCCCC
>JBAMYA010045949.1:0-11336 GCA_037176975.1 Arrhamphus sclerolepis | reverse complement strand
ATAAAGGGAAATGAGAAAGAGAGAGGAAAGGAGTGGAAAGGAAAGGAAAGGAAAGAAGGAAGGAAGGAAGGAAAGGAAAGGAAAAGAAGGAAGAAAAAAGGAAAGAAAAGAAAGGCGAAGGGAAAGGAAGGAAGGAAAGGAAGAGAAGCGATGGACAGAAATGAAAAAGAAAGGAAATGAAGGAGGAAAAGAAAGGGAAAGGAGGGAAAAGAAGGACAGGAAAGTGCAAATTTTGGAGTTAAACTTTAACTTAATGTGCTTCTGAAAAATAAAGGTCAGTTGAGAACGAGTGGAAGAAAAAGGAAAGGATGAAAAAGAAGAAGTCTGACAGTAAAGTAATTATAGACGTCAAAAAAAAAGAAATAGAAGTGTGAAAGAAGTGAGGGAGTGGGTGAGGCAGCAAGGAACGACAGGAAAAAAAAAAGAGGGAGACATAGTGGGTGGGAAAGGTCTGGCGTTGTCATGGAAACTGGGAGCCATCAGCTGACTCCATGTTTTCCACTCGTTCCCCACCCACCTCCCCTCCCCTCCCTCCATCTTTTTTGTCTTTCTCGCTCTACCACAACCACACCTCTCTCACCTTTCCTCCCACGCCCCCACCTCTCTCGTTCTCTTTATATCAACCACACCCTCGCTGCCTCACCCTCTAATCCTTTCACCTCCTCACCCTCTAATCTTTCACTGCCTCAACCACTCATCCTTTCACTGCCTCACCCTGTCATCTTTTACTTCCTCACCTTCTCATCTTTTACTTCCTCACCCTCTCATCCTTTCACCGGCTACATTTCTACCCACTCGCTGTCTCATTTTTCTGTTTTTCAGATAAAAACCCACTCAAACATCAGCAGAAGCTGAATGACTGAATCCAGCAGAAAAACAGAAAAGCTCTCTGGACTCAAGCTGAGATCTGAGAGAAAAAAAAATTTAAAAGAAAAACTGAGTCACCACTTTCTGAGGAGAGAGTGATTGACTCTGAATGGAGCAAGTGTTTTTAAGGTCATTTTCTTGGTAGAAATCTTTATTTATGCTCCTGCACACTGTTGAGGTTTCTAGTGAGATGTAAAGTTTGATCATTGCTAATACTTTCAAACACAAATGACAAATTGACGATCAGCTGCTGAGATGTTTTTGTATTGAAGAACAAACCTATTCAAAGGCTACACAGTGTTACGTTAATGCATTAACCCTTTGATGCACCTTAAAGTTACTTAACGCATAAATGTGCACGTAAAAAAAAAACACACTATAAAAATGTTATTGTTATCATTTTTTGAAACTTTTTTAAAATCAGCATCAGTCCTTAACTCACACATAAAAATTGAGTAATATGTAAATTTTTTAACCCTTAAATTGCAGCGTTTTTGTCATGATGCAACTCCATTTTCTGGCCCGAAAAACCTGCATTTGCAGCATAAAGTTTGTTTTTGTTTATGACTAATTTTTTACCATTCATAGTGATTTGAATACATTTCAATGTGCATATTTTGTTACGTAGGATCTTTAACATATTCTAGTCTAAAAATGAAATGCATTGCAAAAATAGATAATGCACAATCTTGCATGTATCATCAATAATATGCCTAAAAGAAAAAAAGATAAAATATGCTTTAAATTAAAAGCCAAAAATACAAAAATGTGCTTGGATACATCAAAGGGCTAAAGGTGCGGAAATATTAATCTCTCTGATTCCTTAAGTTGTCAGGAAACATAAATCCACTATAGAAAGTGTTGTAACCTGGTCTGCAAAATGGTAATCTCAACAATCGGAAACTCTAGTACAACAAAAATAAATAAAAACCAAAAATTAAAAAAATAAAAACCTCAACATTTCAGGATGAAACATGCTAGAAGCCTGTCTGGATGTGTTGCCATGGAGCCCTGCTCTTCCTCCCCTGTGCTTCTCGGTTCAACTGCTCCATCATAAAATGGGTCATCCAGTCTTTGCCTCGCAATTAATTCATGTGATCTTTAACTTGAACGGATGCAACTCGCAGCTGCGACTGCAGCGGCGATGAAACCTGGCAGAGACAAAGACACACGACGTCCAGAGGGTTTTAATCGCATCGTACTTGCACCACATTTCATACCGGCAAAGTAATGAGTGATTTATGGAACGATGAAGCTCTGGAGTCAGTTTGGCCACAGAGGGCTGTTAACATGGTACCGGGTGTGATATATGATGGTATTTAGTGCAGGTGAGGGGGGCTGGAGCACTCATACCTTCTTCTGCCCAGTTTGATCATCTCACAAAGGCTTCAACTGAAGTCAGATCACTGCATCATCAGGTTACTGCAGGTATTGAATGTAAATATGTTGTTCTCTGATCTTTAAGTGAATGTCATAATGTCCCTCTTTCTAAAAGGTGACAGGTGTGCCATGCCCTTGTTTCCTTTATCCATTTATAGATAACTTGCTAATCTGTAGTCAAAGGTCAAGTTTTATCTCTGCTGCCAACACGTCTTTTCAAACTTTCATCCATCTCCAGCAGATGGACCAGCAGCGGGTTTATGTCAAAAAGTCAAGATTTAGTCAGCGATTGGAAAACAATTTTACAGCAAAAAGTTGATTTTTGTCAAAACCTGTGATTTTTGTAAAATTAACTTTTAATTAACAAAAATGTGTTATTTTAAGACAAAAAACTGAATTGATTTTTCAGTTTGTTTTTTACCACTGTTCCAATTTTATGTAAAAATGTTTTTAAAAACGTTACTATGTAGATATATATTTTAAAAACAAAGTACTTTTAAGTTAAAAAGATACAGTTTTCTGACATTTGTGATTGCACGATAAAAAAAAATGTATGGAAAGGAAGTCTCCATCTAAATTTTTTCAGCAAAACCTTTTACTAAAATAATACATTTTTTGTGATTTTAGTGCAAAAGTAAAAATTTTATGATAAAGCTTGTGCTTTTTGTGGAATTAGAGTTTATGATAAATATTCACTTTTTTTAAAAAAAAAAAAAAAAGGTGTGATGTTGCAAAATTTGCCATTTTATTCAATTTGTGATTTTAGTACAGAAGCTTCAATTTTATGACTTTTTACATTTTTTTTCTTTTTTTTATGACCAACGAGGAACCAGCAGTAAATCTGACAGCATAGCTGCTTGAGAATGTAAAGAATAACTGGCCCTTTAATGGTAACCATGGTGATGATGTGACCCTTTAACAGTAACCATAATGATGATATGGCCCTTTAAAGGTAACTGTGGTGATGATGTGCTAGAAAAGTCCAACAACCGCTCCAAGCTACCACCATTCAACCCGGGTACCAACAGGAACCAGTAACAGGAACCAACAACACACATGGAAACACCTCCACTGCACCTGGTCAGCTGTGGAGCACATTAATCTGATCACTGATGACTGATAAAAACAAATAAAACATTGCTGATGAGGTCAAACAAACACAGCAGAGACAGTGAATGAGCAATGAGGAGAAAGTGGGATGTAAGTACGGTGGAGAAATGAAATGAAATGGACATTTGTCATCGATTTACCAGCAGCACGTTAATGTCATCCGTGATTAAACTTGTAGCTCTGTCGTTTGTGTGCTTGTGTTTGAGTAAATATTGTTTGAGGGCAGTGATGAACAATACAATACAGACATGGCGAAAACCCAACAGCTGGGGGTAGAGGCATGCAGCCTTGCCTAAGTCAAGCATGCAGATGCAGCTCTACCCTCACATGGTTCCCACTGCCCCCACCCTGTTCAGAGAAACGCCACCACCCCCAGTTCCTCCTGGGTTCACCCACCTGTTAACAGCCCAATAAGAGTTGGCAACGTTGACTTCCTGGACACTGAAAAGTCTGCTTGAGTTGGACCTACAGCTGCCCATTATGTCCAGCCCCTCCAGTCCCTTTTACTGGTACTAAACAAGATAACTGGATTGAATTGGACTGTTTTTGGTTCGACTTGTATTGAATCTGCCTGGTTTCTCTGTGGACTGCACCAACATCTCCATACGACATCTGTATTTTCATAAGTTAGTAATTTGATTAAAAATCACAGAAATATCTCTCTTTTTTTTTATTAAATTGCTTTAAAAAAAAAAAAAGTTTAATGCTTGTGGGCCAAATCCGGCCCACTACTTCATCATTATCTGGTCTGTGAGAGCGTTTAAAGATGATCATGAACTTCTAACTAGAAACTTTCTGAGGAAATTTCAATGTTTTTTTTTTCAGGCAACAATTCAGGTTTTTTCTACTCTCTTTTTTTTTTTTTTTTTACAGCGTAGTCTGGGAATGAGCTGGAAATCTGGCAACAGAGCTGGTTGAGAAAGTAAAGAATAACCGTCCCTTTAACGCAAATCATGGTGATGATGCAATAGAGTTTGACACCTCTGCTCTACAAAGTGCATTATAATGTGTTTGTCGTGCCACACAGACGCATAAACTCTTACAAAGTGGTTCTTATTCAACACATATGTAATATAAACCTCTATAAGGCTGCACAGGAAGATATGATTGATGGGCTGGGTGGTTAACCTTTCCTCTGGTGAAGTTCAGGTCCAGCAGCTTCTTAACTGCCATGTGATGACAAAAGTAACAGTATGCTTTCAGAAGCATCATAAAACCACCACGTTCCTACTTTTCTCTCTCCTCCTCTTAAAACACCCCTAATGATGCTATTATTTTCCCGTGTTTCCTGTTCCCCTGTGACTCTGTAAAGATGTGCCTGAACTTGTTGCATCCTGCTGTGCGTTATACTTTACAGAAACGTGCGAGCGGAGAGATGGAGCCAAACAAAAGACGACGACTCCAAACAGTTTGACAGCACCCGTCGCCTGTCGCTCCTCAATCTCCTGCGGAGCATCTCTTTTTAAGTCGACAATCAAAGTTAGTCGCTAGTCGCTAGTTTCCTTTCCATCTCTGCTCAGAGGTGACGTGGCAAACAAAGGATGAACGCTGCCGATACTGTAAGACTGATGGTGATACAGAAAACAAACCAAGACAGGCTCCGTGACGACAGCTGAGAAACTCACTGATGTTTTCAGGACCAATTGAAAACATTTAAAAAAAAGTTAAGAACAGTCAAAAATGCACAACCTTGCATGTATCATCAATATTGTAGATGTAAAAATGTGCTTGTGTGCATCAAAGCGTTAAACAACTGATGGATCTTTTCATGCCAGTAAAAAGAGGGAAAAAAATTTCCATCCTCAATTTCCTAATAATCTCTTTCATAAAAAAAAAAAAGAAAAAAGAAAACACGCGTGTCAGCTGAATCATCCTGTCAGTGAAACTTTCAACACTTCATGAGATCATCAGCTTAACTGGAGGAAACAGGGTGTTTCTTTTGGAACCTGCTGAATCAGGGTCAGCAGGTCATTTCATTCATGTTTGAGGTGAAAATATCTGAATCAACAACCAAAATGAAACCGTTATCTTATCTGGAACCACTCCGACCAGCAGACTTTTCCTCCCGTTCAACAGTCTAACAAACCGTTCTGTACAAAGTCAGCAAACGCAAGGTGGCTTCACGAAACCTCATCTGAAGTTGGCGAGGTTTTGGGCTTCGTCAGCTTTATCATGAATCGCTGAAAATCCCTGTGAAGAAGAATAAAGAACGGAGCCTAGCCTTTTCTATCTATAAAAAAACAATCTGCTCTCTGTGACTACAGCCTGACCAGTAACAACCCAACAGCTCTAATATTTAGATTTTCTTGTGATGGTTATATGTAGTTAGAAGAGGAAACAACAAACCTGCCGTACATTTTATAGTGCTGTGAGACGTTTTCAGGGTTTTCTTACATGTTTGCAGAAAATTGAGCAGATTGATGGGTCGCCCAATAATCAGCATTTCCTCCATTTTGCTAACATACAGGATCCTCAGCCTGTCCCCCCTTATGTACAGCAGCCCCCATCCATGTAGGTGCATTTTGGTTGGCTGATGCTCATGATGATGCCTGATGTGAACAGCCCTCCCACGTGAAGCAACGGATCCACAACTGGGTTCAGTAACGCTTGAAGTCACCAACAGACATCAATGTTGATGCTTCTCATGCAAATGTGAGTCTGGTGTTACTGTTAATGAATGAGAGACGCTCACCAGCTACCTGACCAACTGCTCAGCTAATCAACCAGTCACATGACTGCAGCTCGAGTCTTTTTTTTTTATGTTCATGTGGTCTTGCTGAAATTCAAACTGAGCATCACAAATAAAGAAGAAAGAGGACTTTGAATGTGGGTTCTCCAGGGTTTCAAGAGACCGGCATGAGCAGCAGTTGTGCGTACGAAAACGCCCTGCTGATGTCAGAGGTCAGAGGAGAATGGGAAGCTTAGCGTAGTTCTAAATCCAAATGTGCTAATTTGTCAGAAAAAAATTAAAACCTGATGATAATTTAGCAGTCTGCAAAATCAAAAGAAAGAAGAAGAAAATCCAGTTACAAATCATGCAAATGAATATTCAGATATTTTGGCCAAATCCAAACAGTTACAGAAGGAAAAAACATCATAAAAACCTCTGATGTTAACGGGACACACAATGTTGAAGAAGTTCTCCAAATCCATGGCTTCTAACAGCTGTCTGCTAAGGCGCCTAAACAAGCCGAGTGTTTATGTTGCTGCTCGTGCACATCAAAGGAAGGTTGAAAATCTCCTCCCCAGCATGCACTGCAGCAGGAAGATGCAGACAGCAACATATGAGCCGCTCACGCATTTCAGTTTCCAGTCATTTTACTGCCTGTTTTCCAGGTCAGACCTGCTGCTTCTACTTCCTCAGACAGAGCTCCGCCGCCAACAATGACATCATCATCCTGCACCAGCAGAGAGAAACTGCATCTGTCCAGCATCAGCACCCCCCTCCCTCCACCAACCTCCCACCTCCATCTCTGCATCCTCAAAAGGAAAAATCAGACTGTGCTGTCCTCTTGACGGACTACAGCTACTGTCCTCAGAAACACACAAATGTACACTATAAACACACACGTATGTGCCGTGTCCTCACTTTTAAACTGTATTTTAGATGTTAAAGCCTGGATGTCCCAAAACGTTTTACAGCTCAACCATTAGAAGACAGAAGTACTTATAATCAGTTCTAAGGCTCAGAGAGAGAAACTAGCCTCCATATTGAATGCTTAGAAGAAATCTAGGTGCTTATTAGATTCAGATTGTTCTTTTAAGCCACATGTCCACTCAATCACCAAAAAAAGCATTTTATCATTTAAAGAACATTTCGAATGTGAGGTTGTTTCTCTCTCTGAGCAACACAGAGAGGCTAATGCACGTTTTTATAACTAGCAGGCTTGACCACTGTCACGCTCTCCTTTCTGGTCTACCAAAGAGCACAATTAACCAGCTTCAATTAATACAAAACTCAGCAGCACAAGTGCTGACAAAGACCAGAAGTAGCACACGTTACACCAACTTTAAAATCTTTACATTGGCTACCTGTTAGTTCTTGAATTGATTTTAAAATCCTTTTATTAGTTTTTAAGGCACTGCATGGTTTAGAACCAGACTATATCTCAGAGATGCTTTTATTTTATGAACCAGGACGTCCTCTTAGATCCTTTGGCTCTTCTCTTTTAGCTCTTCCAGCAGGCAGAACTAAAACATTTGGTGATGCAGCCTTTAGCTGCTATGCTCCAAGAAGCTGGAATAACCTGCTGACGATCCACGAATAAGGAACATTTTAAATGTAAACTTGAGACCCATTTATTCAGTCTGGTTTTAGTGTTCTGTGGCGGTATATTGTAAACAACTATTTTATTGCTTTTGTCAATATATTTATTGCTGCTACTTATTTTTTTATTTTTTTTATTGCTTTTTATTTGGTTTTTAATGCTTTTATGTATCTTAATTTTTAATCCTTATATTTCTGAATTTCTCAGTAATTTATATTTTTATTTTGTCTCAAATATCTTTTTACTGATAAGTCATTTTCACTAAACTTTGGTATGCATTGGCTCTGTCCTCATAAACACATATTTATGCTCTGTCCACATATAAACACACACACACACATACACACATACATATATATATATATGAATAAACACACACATATATACACTGTGTCCTCATAAACACACATATATCTATGCTGAGCACCAGCTAGCTCCTGGCTAGTGTCCACTGGAATAAAAAGGCTTCAAGACTCACATGCTTCATGTTCACACACACTCAAACACCAAGGAAGGACTGGTGTGTGTGTGTGTGTGTGTGTGTGTGTGTATGTCATGGCCTCTCATTGTGCATGAGTGCTCTTGTTTGCTGGAGGACAACTGACTTGTTTATGTGCATACATGTGAAATACACACACAAATGCACACACTCGCACAGACACACACAGAGGGAGAGAGAGAGAGAGAGAGAGAGAGAGAGATACACGCATATGCACAGAGGGCCTCATTGTTTGTTTGTGTGTATCTGTGTGTGAGAGAGAGATTACATCCATTCAGTGTGTTGGCAGGTATTCAGAGTGTGTGTGAGGGAGAGAGAGTGTGTGTGAGTGTTTGTGTGTCAGAAAGAGAGAAAAGGCGATACACTGGTATGGAAAGGTGGAGGAGGAAGAGGAGGAGGGTGGGATTGTGGGATTGTGAGGGGGGGGCTACACAAGTGTTCTCGGCAACTCCCGCCAGAGCCGCGGTTGCCATGGCGACGGGGGCGAGCGGAAGCAGAGCCTCCCTCGATACATCCTATTAGTGTGAGAGAGCGAGGAGGACCAGGAGGAAGAGTTGTTGAGGAGGAGGAGATTAGAGGAGAAGAAGAAGTGTGAGAATTTGAATGAGTCTTAGAAGAAAACAGCAGAAAAATAGCTGAAACTTTCACTGAAAGTCGTAACGACCTCTGATGACCTCTGACACTCTTAACTTCTACGAACCAGACTTCTTAAATGGCCTCTCTTTTCATCTTCTTTCATCTCCACCACCTCGCTGATAAAAGTCCCGCCCCCTTCATCCTGACCTCTGAGTTTTCTTAGTTCAAGAAAAGTGATGCCAACAAGAATCCAACATGAACCATGTGTGGTGCGGGAAACCACCTAACACAGGTGTCTAACTCTCATTTGTGACATTTGTGACCCTACGATAAGTAGTCTTGGTTTTTGGAGTCTCAATCTTGCAATTGGGCAACAAAATTTTCTGTTTTCTTTTTGTCTTTTTTTTTTTTTTTTTTTACAAAATGTTTAAATTTTTGGGAAATTTTAATGTTAATGAAAGAAAGATGTAATACTGTGATATTTGTTATTTTAAAACAAATTTAGTTTTTGTTTTGTTTTTTTTTTACAAAAAAATACTTATTAGCAATGATACAATAAAAAATTGGGCAAAAGTTTCAATACACGCACACATATATACATACACACACACACACACATATAAATAAATAAGACATTTTGAGTTCAAACCACACATGAAGCATTCAGTAAAAGGTTCTAGTCTCCGTTGAGTGAATACAAGGAGGGTCCACTTCCTTCAGGCTTTATCTTTGGACGGGAAAGTACACTCCCCTCTGTTACAGAGCCACAGAGGTGTGGCTAACACACGTACATGCACCCACACACACACACACACACACACACACACACACACACACACACACACGTGCGCGTGAACGCTGCCTAATGATCCCTTACGCAATGCTACTCCACCCCACCCCCACCCATCACTAACCCAAACCACACCACAACACACACATACAACACGGGGTGTGTGTGTGTGTGTGTGCGCGGGGGGGGGTCTTGTATCAAACCCCTCCCCCAGCCCACTCCCACCCCTACCTCAACACCCGCAACCTCATGTGGACATAAGTTTTTAATCCAACCAATCAGGAACTTTGTTTTCTAGTTTCTCTTCGCTTCCTTCACAACCTCAGTGTTGCAGCATCTGAACAACAAATGAATAATCAGCAGAGAAAAAACCTTGACGGTTCCGTTCGGACCGCATCATGAGTGGACGGCAACAAACACAGGTGTGAATGTGCTCATTCAGATCTCATCGCCCGGGCAACATTCAGAGGTGGTCTGGTCAGGGCGTGAAACGAGTCCAGGACCACCTACTGACCTGACACAACCTCATACACGGAGCAGTCGCTCCAATTTCCCGTTAAAACACATTCTTTTAAAAAAACAGTGTTCAAATTCACAGGACATATCTCCCCATGGAAAAGCTGGTGCTGACCTTTAGCCTTCAGGAAAAGCAGCTCCAGATCTCCAGATCTGTCCTGTAGGTCATAAGTCACTTTTTCTTTTTTTTTTAACAGGCTTTTCTGATATTTTTCTGCTCCAAATTACTGGTATTAAATGCAAAAAAGTGTCAGAGTATGCAAAGATGCGCTCACACTGAGTTCTGCAACATCACCGACCAACCAGTGAATGTTTTTGTGGTTTTACAAGCACATCTTCAGACCTCCTCATGTACATTTGCATACAAAGAGGGTAACTGATCACTGAAGACGCATGTGGAGACGCATTTTACTGCCAGCTGTGAACTCGTGCACTTGAGCCATCCCTTTATGATTGGATCAACTAGGGTGCATGATAATACCAGTCTTACAAAGCCTGATAAAGGAGGACAGGGTCAAATTAGGTTTGCTTTTTCTCTCTCTCTCTAGAAAAAGACGAGTTAATCTTCCCTAAAGTAAGTTCAGTAAATTTAATCCTGGGAGCAAAATTAGAATTTTACTGATCGTTATCTTGCAAAACTGCAAATATAAGTGGCTCAAGTAGTGCACCTGGAGGAACTCCCCGAAGTTACTCCATTCATGTGAGGGAATGCATGTTTACTGCTGCACTATTATTTATTTTAACATGTGGAAATACAAAACTGCACAAAGCTCTTATTGTGTCAGCTGTTGACCTTTGGTCGTAACATACATTTAACTGGTGTAAACTGACGATGAGAGAGGATTTATGACTCGGCCAGAAAAGCTTGTGGACTACATTCATAGATTAAGTATGTTATAAAACAAGCATGGTGTGTTGAGTGAGAAGACTTAACCTTTGCCATGACTGTTGACAGCTACGATATTTCCTTTATGAGACAAGCCTCAATAAAATCAGAAACGTTGCATCAGTAGAAATGAAGACGTGTGTTGATGAATGCCTTTCAGACTTAGGATACTACAGGCTAACCTGCTGATTTTTGATGAACAGTTTGGAGATTTTTGCATTTTCTTTCCACGACACGACTGCTTTCAAACAGCCGGCTGTTAAATCTTTCATTAGAGCCCGTTTGAATTGCTGAAAACCTGATATTTTACAAATTACTTAAATTAATTAATTTTTTTTAAAGTCTTGGCTTCAGAACAAAGTCTCAATTTAGAAAAATTCTCAAAAAAAGTAATAAAAAAAATATATACACATATATACATATACATACATATATATATATATA
>JBAMYA010045948.1:0-11338 GCA_037176975.1 Arrhamphus sclerolepis | reverse complement strand
GAGGTTGAATAATAGTGGTCCAAGAACTGACCCTTGAGGGACTCCACAGGTCAGTGGAATAAGCTCAGATTTATTCTTGTCATGATGTGGGTGTAGTTGGTGTGGTTATTGTTGGGTTTTTTCAGTGTTGGTGTTCTGGGCTCTTGTTTTCTTGTCTCTGACTCTCACCAATGGAAACAACAAAGCTCCTGCCTTCAAGATAAGACCTGAACCTTCTGAGAACTGGACCTGATAACCCCACCCAGCTTTCCAGACTATCCAGAAGGATTTTGTGGTCCACAGTATCAAAGGCTGAATGAAGTGTGCTTGTTTGTTTCTCCTTCATAAGCCCCATTGATCTCAACTGAATCACCAGTCAGTAGCATGTGTGTTCACACCTGGCAGTTAAATGTGCACCCAAATGTATCTTGGGTAGTCATGTATGACCTTCATGTCCTACATGCAAATAATACATCACGCATCATTTTTGCTCTCTAACAGAAAAAGCATATTCATTTTTAATTGCAAAACGCATCAGCTTGAAATTACTAGACATCAGTTGCAGGGAAAAAAAAAAGATAATGGAGGTTTAGAGGCATTAGGAAGGTGGCGGGGGATGGAGGGTGCTTTAAAAACTTGGGATTGTTATTCTTCTGCAGTTTTCTGCTTTGATGTCTTCAGAGATGCAAAGCTCCCTGACTCACTCAAACAGGCGAACTGATCTATCTTCAAGTGTGTCATAATGATTCTTCTTTCTGTGCAGTATGGACAAGGATGGTACCATGACAATTGACTGGAATGAGTGGCGAGACTACTTCTTATTTAAACCGCTCACCAGTATGGAGGACATGGCACGTTACTGGAAGAGATCAATGGTAAAGTCACAAACAGTGAAGTTTACACAACTTCAGTATGAAGAGTGAGTTTCTCAGTATCGTGGTTAGATCAAAACACCAGTTCAATTAAATTCAATTAAGCATATTTCAGTTAAATTCAATTTTATCTCATTAGTTTTACTTCCTTTCTCATCCTTACTCTCTGAAGGGAAATTATATTGTTGTTCAGTTTCTAAATTGCTCTCAGTAACATTGTAAATCCACACTGCTCTTCATTTTTCATACTTATTTTGATCATCATTTTAGTAGATGTTGGATACAGGTGAACAGCTGACAGTCCCAGATGAATTTTCAGAGGAAGAGAAGAAATCTGGATATGTCTGGCGACAGCTGATGGCTGGTGCTATTGCTGGATCTGTATCACGTACCGGAGCTGCCCCCTTGGACCGCCTCAAAGTCTTTCGACAGGTCAGCAGGTCTCATTCTCTCGTCAGTCTGATCCAAACGATTGATGACACATTGAAGCTGAGTCTCGAACTTT
The DNA here is from genome assembly GCA_037176975.1 of Arrhamphus sclerolepis. Taxonomy (NCBI): domain Eukaryota; kingdom Metazoa; phylum Chordata; class Actinopteri; order Beloniformes; family Hemiramphidae; genus Arrhamphus; species Arrhamphus sclerolepis. The sequence continues at coordinate 9,982 of JBAMYA010045948.1, read as the reverse complement.
GATTTGTGGAGCTCAAAGGTTCTTTTGACCACTGATGTTTTATGCAAACAAACTTGAATGTTCTGCCTTTGCAGGTACACGGATCCTCTGATTTTAAAGGGAATGCCCTGAGTGGATTTCAGTACATGTTGAAGGAGGGAGGGCTGTGGTCTCTGTGGAGGGGCAATGGAATCAATGTCCTCAAAATTGCTCCTGAAACTGCCATCAAGTTTACGGCTTATGAACAGGTGGAGACAGTAATTCATTTTTTTTATCACTCCTTTTTGTTCTCTCTCCTTTTATCTCTTCTAGCTTTCATGCATTTGTGTCCCTTTTACCATCGAGTTTCTACATGTCATGGTGCTATTATTTGCACTTTCATCCCCTCAGTCTCATGGCCTGTCATTAGCCCAGTCGTTTGAAGGATTAGGCCAAAAACAAGTGAGATTGCTCATAATCTTAATCAGAATAGACACATAAACCTGCAGTCTTTGCTGTAGACAAATAATAACATGAATCCTGTAAATCTAATAACAATAATCTTTTAAACATTTTCTTTAAACACTACCATCACAGTGTTGTCATTGATATTGATGCGAAAAGAAGAAAATGGTTTTACTAATAATACAGAGCCAAAAGATTTTTAAAGTCCAGCATCTACACATGAACTAGTAATTACCTAAAAGCTTTTGTACAAGCCCGAGAAATCAAGCAAGCCTGCATCTGACGGTGAATTTTGGGCGGAAAAAAATAAATGATTGAATAAAACGTTGTGAACTGAAATCATTTTTTGAGTTAAGCTGCCCAGTGTGTGGCATTACTAGTTTGATTTAACTGTAAGTATTTTAATCGTGCGAATACGGCCCCATAAGAAGAAAAATGTTGCTCACCAGTGTGTTAAATCATCTGTATTTCTATACCCACGATGTTTTGTTTGTTTGTTTTTTTAAGAAAAAAAAAAAACAGCGCAAGGATGTGCCTTTGTTGCTCTCAAAACCTAAAGTTCTTTGTAACAGAGAACCAGCAGATGGCAGAATTTGTAGAGCCACCTTGAGAATCAACCAGTAACGGATTTGCTGGAACTAAGCTGTAAAATCCTGACTTCCAGTATTTAATATCATGTGGGTGGCCTGTTTTTATAGTTGTAGAAATTTCAGGCTAAAAGATTTTCCTTTCCTTCAGTCTTTACACTAAGTTACATTAACTTCCTGCAAGGTGTATGACAGCCTCCTTAGACACATTTCATGCTGCTGTCAGAAGAAAAAGTCACCAAAAAGCAAGAAATGATTCGTAAAACATGTCACATCAATATTCTACCTACCTGAGCTTTCTTCAGCTTTAATTATTTGTCATATGTCTTATGCCTTTATGTCTCTTATGCCTTTTAACTCACAGATCAAGAGTCTGATGCATGACAGTAATGAAAGAAGACCTCTGAGGGTTCATGAGAGGTTTCTTGCTGGTTGTTTGGCTGGAGCAACAGCTCAGACTGCTATCTATCCAATGGAGGTAAATATTAAGGATCAATACACAGAATATATATGCAGACGGCATGACGTGAACACTGAAGTAATTGTTTTTGTTTCAAACCTCTGTCTGTGTCTGTCTAACTATCTGCCCGTTTCTTCCCTTCAGGTGTTGAAGACCCGTCTTACACTAAGAAGAACTGGTCAGTACTCAGGGATGGTGGACTGTGCAAAACAGATCCTTCAGCGTGAAGGCACCACAGCCTTCTACAAGGGTTATGTGCCCAACATGCTGAGCATCGTGCCTTACGCTGGCATTGACCTGGCTGTTTACGAGGTCAGAGAGAAGCGAAAGCGTACAGCTGTCACTGAGGTTCGTATCCTCTCACTGCTTACCCATCCTGTATTCCACAGACTCTGAAGTTTGCCTGGATGAACAGGAACAAAGGCTTAGCTGACCCAGGGGTGATGGTGTTGGTCGGATGTGGTGCTGTCTCCAGCACGTGCGGACAGCTGGCCAGTTACCCGCTGGCGCTGATCCGAACTCGTATGCAGGCACAAGGTCAGTGTTAATGCATTCATGCTGTTAGATAGGGATGGGTGCCATAGAAGATGGTGAGCCTTCAAGTACATACATTTACTTTTCTAATTTAACTTGAGACCCTGACAGGCTGTTTGATAAATTAAAGCGCTGTTATTCCTAAAATCGTCCTCTGTTTTTGAAACTGAGCATTTTATGCTGATATGGACTGTGTAACTGTTGAATGGGGTTTGACTGACAACTAAAAGCAACTTAAGAAAACATATCAGTGTGGGTTGATGATGAAAAAACTTTTGCATTTCAAACCATAAAAATGTCCTGATCATTTTCCTCCTGCTTTTCCCCATCAGCTTCAATGAAGGGATCACCTAAAATCTCCATGTTGTCTTTGCTTCACAATATTGTGACCAAGGAGGGCATTGCTGGACTTTATCGAGGAATTTCCCCCAACCTGCTGAAGGTTGTCCCAGCTGTGAGCGTGTCCTACGTCGTCTATGAATACACAAGGATAACACTGGGAGTGGACATTGATGGCAGGAGGGGAGGGAAAGGGAAGGGATAGAAAAAGGAGAGGTGCTTTGTGTTGGGTTTTATCTGCAAGCACATGCTGTTGTTGTGTGAACAAAGAGGCCTTGACTTAAGATGATCCTGAGACTGCAAAGTATTGGGTTTTCTGAATAAATATGATAAGATAAGAGAAAAGCAATGGGAAAGTAAGATACAACATAATACATAAACTACCTCCACCTGAACTAGCAGCTGCTGTGGAGAGTTTCCAGAGGGATTATTGCATTTCAATGTGTGCCAGCAGTTGTTTCAAAGCTAACCAATCAGTATCTTGCTGCTGCTTCTGCAATGACTTGGACAGATAAAGACTTGCATGAACTTGCCACGGATCTGGAAAAATCTGAAAGGCGACTGACATTCTTTCAGCATTATTTTCTGTACCACGTGGTATGACAGAGACTGAAGCGGCTGCACGCTGGTGAAGGTCACAAATTGAGAACACTGATTAACACATTTCAAACAATTTTTGAAAATACTTAAGTACAACGACAGTAAAACAAAAGCACAGTCACTGAAATCATCACTTCAAGGACGGCAAGACAGTGTTTTTATTGGATAAAGCACATCCAGATCGTCATAGTTTAAGTAGTGATTTTATATTCTGAGTTTCCCCACAGGGTGAAGCTCGGCAGCAAAGATGGTGACAGGTTTGCCTACACTTAACCCATCGTGCAATCTGACATTAAGCACGGCCTCTGTGAGGACCTTCCATGCTTTCCCCACGGTCATCAGATATCAGTTAAGTCCTAGAGGGAGAAAAAAACATAGATTGTAGTTTTGTCTTTTGAAACGTAGAGCCAATTGAAATGTGGTACATCATCTCATGGGTTTTTATGTCAATTAACGAGTGCATGGGTTATGGAGTCCCAAATATCGCGCCCACCCTGTCACCCTTTCATGCTGCTGTTTATACTGAACTATGGTCAGTGCACATTTTCTAGGCTGAGATTAAAAATTTTCAGTCTGAATTTTAAAATGAAAATATGTAATAAAAAAAAAAAGCTTGTTAGCTATCTCATGACTGTCAATAAATCGCTTTATTCTGAACATCCAGAAGGCAAAACATCACGTGAAAAAGCCCAACCTTTGAAAATTATAGGATATTTTTATAGCAGGGTATCAGGTTCTTACCAAGTCTTGAAATGAGATTTTTTTTAAAAAAGCTTAGATGAACAACAACGCAAGTATCACATGACATGATGCATCATGTCATTTTTTATTTAACATAACCTAAGCCAAAACGCAGAAGCAGCATGTGTAAAACTAAGCACACCGCTGGATTCAAGAGCTCCAGCAATACATATGAGATTTTATATTGGTTTTTCTATTAAATTTCCTTTTTTATAATTGCACTGCCATTAACTGAGCTCTGTAATTCAATTCAATTTTATTTATATAGTGTGTATTACTACGTGAGAGGATGCTCCTAATCTTGAGAATATTACCAAGATTAAACTTGGCAATATAACTTACACCATGTGCAATATTTAACTAATGTGCAATATCTGCTTACCACAAGTACCAAATACCAATTATCTGTGAATTCACTATACCTGCCAGAACCTAGTGCATTGTAACATATATTTATTAGTAGGCATACTAGGTTTTATTTCTCGTTGCCTCATGCCTCTCATCCCTTAGTTATTTTACTTTTACCCTTTATTTTTATCTTTCCTTTGTCATTCTGACCGGTGAGCTGTGCACAAGAATTCCTATGTACCCTGGAGTTCCTATGAACCTGGTGTGAAAGTACAGATGGCAAATAAAGACTCTTGAATCTTGGAGGTGGAAAAAAATGTCTGTCTAACAAATCTGATCAATATGCTGTTTAAACGAAATATCCTGGTCAGAAAAACAACTCAGAGCTTCCTCACAGTTGTACTGGACAGCTAATCCTGAGGTGTCTGGGACCAAAAACAATAACATGCATTTTATTAGAGTTTAAGAGCAAAAACTTTATAGACATGCAGGCCTTAATGTCCTTGCCAATGGTTTCATCTGGCTTCATAAATGAATGGAACTGTGTGTCACCAGCATAGCAATGAACATGTATGCTGTGGTTCTGGGTAATATTTCCAAAGGGAAGTAAAGGGAATATATAGTATAGAGCAGGGGTCTCAAACTTCCCTGCTTCAGTGCACCTGATTCAAATGAAAGGAACGTTAACAGACTTGTGTAGACCTGGATGACAAGCTGATGGTGATTCTGTTCATTTGAACCAGGTGTGGTGAAGCAGGGAAACCTCCAAGACATCGAGGAATGCAGTTTGAGACCCCTGGTATAGAGTAAAGAGACCTGGCCCTAGCACTGAGCCCTGTGGGACACCATAGCAGACCCTTGTCATATCAGGGAGATATGATTGAGATATGATTTGCCTCTTTAATCTCAATAAGGTGCTCTAGTCTGTGCAGTAAAACGATGTGGTCTGTGGCATCTCTGAAGAGCTCGAGATGTAGCTCTTGGGTTTATTTACTTATTTATATATTGCACATTGCACAGTCCCTCTAGCTCGATAGGGGTGAGTCAATGACTCTGACATGTCACAGTGATGCTAACCCAGCAGCTACATACTCCTGATACAGGAGAAATGTGTGTACACCTGTAGTATGTATGTGTGTACACTGATATGTTTCTATTAGATCCTCCAAAAGATTTTTTCTCTTTGGTTTTTAAAGATTTGGCTCCAAGAATTTCGGGAACCTATAAAATGTAAAAGTTCATATCTTAAATTTTGACAGCCAATCTCATTTTAAAGTCTAAAATCCATATGAGAACAAAATAAATGTTATCAATAAAATGACTTTTTGCAATAAAATTGGGTTTTTGCTCTGGTTAAAGAACACGACTGAAGCCACGTTACCCACAAATAAAGTCACGTTATGATCCAAAATTTGATTTTCAGGTTGAAAGCATTTTAGTGAAAGACCAGACCAAAATACTGGCCCTACAATAATGCAAATGCTCTTCACCACTATGGTCTATCTGACTTTTAAAAACTCTCAATATGATGCCAATTACAGTTTTTCTCAGTCGCTTTGGAGCATTTCTCAGATCAGAATTAAATTTCTCAAAACTATTTGTTCAGCAGCACATCATGTAGTCACTTATGCCCATCACATAAATGAATATCTCACTGATTTTAAACAAATAGCAATTTCTTTTTGGATAATCATGCAAATAAATGCATTGCACACCACTTTACTCTGCTAAACCGAATGAATGATATAGATCAACCAATCATCAACAACATCTCTAAATTGCTCACAGGTGCATCTAATGAACCTTCAGTTGGTGAGCATATAAAGACTGAGCACAACAGCATTACAATTTCTCACAAGAGATGATCCACAAAGAAATGATCAGGCTCAACAGAGGAGGAGGAGGAGGAGGAGGAGGAGGAGGAGGAGGAGGTGGTGGTGGTGGTGGAGGAGGAGGAGGAGGAGGAGGAGGAGGTGGTGGTGGTGGTAGTAGAAGAAGAAGAAGAAGAAGAGGAAGAGGAAGAAGGATGTGTGGTGGGAGGACAAGGAGGCACAACAAGGAGGGGGTAGAAGAGACCAGGGATATGAGCATGTTCCAGATGAAACTAGAAAAGCACTTGTAGAGCACAGACCTCCACCAAGCAGCATCGTTCCCCCATATATTGTGACTTACACCCGAAAGTATTATTCCTTCATTTGTTTTATTATATTGGATTCCTTGACCATGTAAACATACATTTAGCAATGGGAACTGCATTGATACATTATTAGTTTAATAGTTATTCACGAAAATCAACATTTGTGTAATGGCGGTTTTCTTCTGGATCTGCTCCATAACTATTATAGATACATCAAATCCGTTAACATACTTCTGTTTCAGCAGACTTTCAGCTACAGTTTGGTGCTTGTTGCACGTCTTTATTTCTTACGTCACAGTGTCTTTAGTATCCACAATATTCTTTAGTATCCAGAATATTGTCAGGTTCTGGATCATACTTTTACATATTATAGAAACTATCATAATTGTGTCCTGTAATGTTTTGCTAAACAATCCCACCATTTATTGTGGAGTTATATTCACATATGCTGAAAATGATAAAGAATCCTTTAAAAAATTCCTGGATCCAGACAGTGATCTGGATCACCTCCAAAATTTAATCGTTGTTCGCTGTCCTAATTTGGACATATCCTGAAATTTTTATGAAAATCCATCCATAACTTTTTGAGTTATGCAAACAAATAAACAGACAAACCAACACCGGCAAAAATATAACCTCCGTGGCGGAGGTAATAAGGGCCATGATTGTGGACCATGTTGTTTGCATTACTGCATGTTTACCACAGAGGGGTGACAGAGGGGCTCATCAAACTGATGTTTCACACAAGCAGGGCTCACTTACACAGTCCTGATACACTGACAACATGACAAAGTATCTTGACAGTCTTCTTCATAAGAACTTGCCATTCTGATGACACTGACATATTCGTTGACATAAATACTGACTTTCTAGGACATGAATGAAGAATTCTGGGCAAGTGACAGGCTTTTGCTAGTAATCCATGATGTGGTGCTGTTTGTACAAACTGTTGTAACTGCTTCTGTTCTGCCAAATGCACAAAAGTGACTGGAAAAAAAACTGTAAATTTTAATGGTGGACCCAGCTCGGCTGATTAGCTCTCTTTCCTTTTTATGATGGTTGTTACAATTTGCTCTGTGTTTCATAGGTACATGGAAACTAATAACAGGTGCAACAGTCATAGATAGATGGAGTTGGTTGACATGATGCAGAGGAGGGAGCACACCTCATACTCACAGATCTTTGGCTCTACCCTGTGGTTGTTTCGTGCTCTTGCAACAGCATTTTTGTTCTGGCCAGTTGAATTTGTGCTCTTTACTGGTGAAATTAAGTGCGCTGAACACAGTTTGCGCACACGATTGAAGGCTGGTTTCCATCCAGTGCCAATGTAGCTGTCGCTGAAAGGTGTGCCAATTTATTTGCTGCATTAATATTTTTGTAGGCCTATATGAGTTTATGCAATATTTTGTGTTAATCTCATTTTATATTCGTATTCTTCTTTTATATTTCTTACATAAATGGGTTAAAATGTGAAGTGCAATTTTGAGTTATAATAATGATGTAATGACATGTACAGGTAGTCATGTGATTAAAGCAATGAGTAGCTTTTTTGGACCTGAGGTGCTCATGGAGCAAGACGTGTGCAAGATTTGTCCATAAAGCCTTAGCAGCTCCTAATTTTGCGGTCAGAAGACGCACACGGTATGACAGTATGTTATTTTCATGCTTTCTATGTATATTTCATGTTTAAGATTCTTGAAGATTTTATATTTAAGTTTCATGAAGGTCACATGGACTGTAGAAGATTTTGGCCTAAGATATTCATTGGTTGGAAAGAGATAACAATGTTAAGAATGTCATATTTATTTTTATTTCACTGTTTCCACGGTGTTTGGTGTTGGAGACATTAAAGAATCTTTAAGAAGTGAGAGGAAGAAAAGAAAACTCCCTTGTCAAACATCAGTCGAAGCACCAGAAGAAAAGCGTCAGGGGCAGCTACAGCCAAGAAGTTGAGTCTTTTAGTTTTTTAGTTTTAGTTTTCAATCCCACCACCCAGAATAAATGTTGTCCATTGGTATTCAGTTAGGGCATGGCATTCTGGTGGATTTTAATAAATCTGTTTATACTGGTAACCTGTTAATCATGCAAATAAGTCTTAGTCATACTCTGTGCATGATGATGTAGATTACATTACGGCAGTAGTTCTGTAAATCTGAAATTAATGCAATAAACAACCTTCCTCTGAAAGGGGAGTTTTTTTTTCTTGCCACTTTTTTAATAAATTTTGTCTTCCAGTAAGGGAGTTCTTACATGGCAGCAGTCCTGGACACACCATGACACTAACTCCACCCAGCAGAGGTGAAAGTCAGTTGTTGTACTGTATTTCTGAGTATCGTAACCTGTTTAATCCCAAATTTTCCTCAAAAATAAGAGCATCCATTTCAATCTTTAGATCTTAACACATGATAAGTAAAAAAAAAAAAAAAAAAAAAAATTTCATTTTGGTTATGTTAGTGAAAATGTAGATTTTTATACTCAACAATTGTCGCCAGTGGGAAGTCACATAATCTAAATTTACACAAATTCTTCAATTTGGCCTTTACACATATAGAAAATAAAAAATAACACTAACCAGCCTCATGAGAGAGGAGAGTTACTGTTTCCCAATCTCAGATTCTCCAGTACTCTCTCAAACCACCCCTATTTGAGTTAACAAACAATTCACACCTGGTTAAAAACCTGTTTGTTTTTTTTAAATATCTACAATTAAAAAACTTCATGTCATCCAGATCGAGACAGATTATGCATGTCCAACCTTTATCAGAGATAGAAGAGGTCTACCTTTGGCGTGTGGGAAGGAAAGGTCTACTCTCTATTAATAATAATTTACAAGATTCAGCAATGGACAGGTTAAATGCCTGGAGGGATGACGTTCAAGAAAACATAACTGAAATAGATTGGAATGAGGCTTGTTTAAAGGCACAAACAATAAATGGAAGATTAAAGCTCCTCAGGGCGTACGTGACCCCTGTTAAACTCCACATTTCTGACACTATTCCAGATATTTGTACTAAATGTCTAGACGACAAAGGAAACCTCCTCCACTGTTTATGGGAATGTCCAAAGGTTAAAAAGTTCTGGAAAGACGTTACCAATTGTTTGTCAAAGGCCTTTCATATTATTATCCCTTTAAATGCTAAGCTGTGTGTGCTTCGAATATGTCCACGGAACTTCAAACACAGAAACAGATTGAACTACTGGACTTTGGACTTCTACAAGCAAAGAGAGTGATTGCACTTGATTGGAAGAGTGTATAGGTTAATTCTATGAAACAATGGACAAAGGAACTTTCAGAGTCCACTGGTCTAGATAGGCTAACACGAAACAGAAAGACTTTGTTCATACCCGTAACCATATATTTATTTAATTTTCTTTATTTCTAAGTGAGATCCTTATTACACTGAAGTTTATCTATGTATGCAATTTCAAAACCTTGCATTGGGAGTCATAGAAATGTGTATTGTGCAAGTTAGGTACATGTGTGTGCATGTATGGGTGTGTATGATATTGGCTCTGTCTGTGACATGTGTTGCAGTGGTTTAATTGTTCAGAGTGTTATGTAATGCAATAAAATCCAATAAAGATAATGGAGAAAAAAAATAACACAAGCATCACAGTTATTTTTAAATACAACATTTTCAGCTGTAGAAATGAATGTGATGTGGCACATATCACTCTGGGGTTCTTTCAAGTCTATTCAATTCATTTCAATTCAATTCAATTTATTTATATAGCGCCTATTTACAACAAGTCATCTCTAGGCGCTAAAGAAACCCAGAGCTTGACCCCCGAGCACATGGCAACACCATCAGT
>JBAMYA010045947.1:0-11338 GCA_037176975.1 Arrhamphus sclerolepis | reverse complement strand
CTTCTGTCAAGTTATTAGTTTTTATTGGAGGTAGATTAGAAGGAGTTGCATTATTTCCATTATTAGATTCAGATTTTTTAGATTTGGATGTGTTTACTGATTTGCATGGTCCAGGGGCAGACACAGAATTAACGGGGTAGTGGGGGGGTGACTGGTCTAACTGAAGCTCAGAGAAGAGTTTAGGACCACAACTCTGCCGCCTGGCCTGGACTCTGGACTGTCAGAGTTTAGGACCATCAATAAACTTGGCCAAACCTTTTGGGGCACTAAAAGGACTGTTTCTGCTTAATTATTCCAGTCTCCTGACATCCTGACCAAAAAATATTTTGTAAAACACTGGTACAGTATTGGAACCGATAGATGTTAAATGATTTTTCTGGTAGAAATAAACTATCATTTTCATCATTTCACAACGGCAAGTGTCATGAATGGCTGATAGCTTTTCTTTTTCTTTATCCTCCTCCTCTTCCTTGTTAAATCACTGACTATTGTGAGAAAAGGTGTAGGATTTTTTAACACGCTGCAGTGTCTCGAATATTGCACTATTTCACACTAACTACAACATTTCTCAAGCTTCACATTGCAACGTGTAGCATTGTGCATTTGTTCCCCGATTTTGTTCAAAAAACTGAAACTGGATACAAACTCGAGACAATCACACATTACTGCTCAAGTACAGCTCATATCGACTTTACCCTGCTTACTCTATAATTGTGAAGTGTGTCTCCACTCATCCAGGGCTCCATGAGGAATGAAGGCGTATGTCAAAGCGGTTAAGACACTTGAAGCTTTTTTTTCTCATGTGACGTCGCATGGGAACGCTCCCACGTGATGTCACCGCATCTGGTATTTGCATTAATGTTTAATCCTACTTCCGCTCCCGCGTCACTAAGTCTTGTTTCTGACCTTATGAACTATTATGGGTCATTAACCTTTAAAGGTCAAAGGTGACCATCAATCACTTTTTGACAGGAGGTACTCACCCTTTATACAACTCCCAGGGATACACCTGACTATGGTCGTTGGTCTTGAGAACTTCATCTTTCTAAGAATGGAGCTGCCAATTACCAAAGTCTTCTCCTCGGCGAGTGTGTCACTGAGTGTGGAGAATCTGTTGTTAACATGAAGCGGTGGTGGATGGTGAACCGTGGACCTGGATTAAGGACTACGCTTCTTGTTCCACACAGTCACCCAGCCGCCCTGACTTCCTGGCTGCCGGGGGACTAACAGGCGCAACAACCTCGGAGCGGTCTGCACCAACCTGCTCGACTACGGGCGCTATTGTTTTAGCTTCCATCGTGCCGAGCCACGCTTCCAGATCGCTAAGCCTCTCCTCCAGGGAAATAACTACGCTACACTTAACACAAATACCACTACTGCTAAAGGTGTCAGTGGAGTAACTAAACATGAGACACAACGAGCAAGAGAAGGCTGGAGAGACAGAGGGAGAAGCCATGACCACCAGAGCTTGTGCTAGGCTAGGCTAATGGTATAACTGGAGACAGAAAAAAGGGGGGTGTAAAAGTGCTTTAACAGGGAAGTGAAGCGTAAGGTATAAGAGCTACAACAGAAGTGTTGCAGCACCAAGTTACATGTGGAGACAGAAAGGCCGAAGACCCAAAAGAATAGCGTAGAGCAGAACACTGCTGAACGACAGAGATGGAAGCAAAACAGGAAGTGGGTATGAGTACGCTCACCGTGATTACGTCAGCACGTCTTCCCAAAGGTAAATCAGCAAATGACACACCCACCGCCCAGTCTTACAGCCACAACAAACAGACGAACAGACATGAATTTCCACGTGACATATACAAGGCTTTACCTGAATTGGACTGAAAGTGAAGGAAGGGGGGCCATAACCTCCCCGCCCTAATGGCCCTTTTCCACTAGGCAAAGTAAGGCAAGTTTATTCGTATAGCACATTTCATACACAAAGGCAACTCAAAGTGCTTTATAAGGCATTAAGATGAAATCAATTATTCTTTTAAAAAAAGAAAGTACCTACTTGTCTCAGCTCGACTCACCTCACTCGACTTGCCTCACTCTCAGTCATTTTCCATTACAGTTCAGTACTACCTCAATGTGGGTGGGGCCTTCATGGCAAAGCAGCCCGAAACGCGATGATGTCTTTATATGCGACAACTCTGGTCACGAATCCAACAAGAACAATGGAAGACGTCAAGGCATCCTCATTGCACCACAGAGATGGCTTACTTGCCTTTTTTTTGCCATATCAAAGTTTATCAGTTTACCAGGATCAAGGATCGCTTCAGTCCCTGGTTTTGTTGTGATTTGGTTACACTAATCCGCCAGAAAAACTCCTTATGGAAAAAAGCCCATTCTTCCAAGTCTTCTGCAGACTGGCTTGCCTTTCAGCAATGTAGAAACAGATGCACTCAGGCTGTCTGGAAAGCGAAAATCATTCATTTCCTAGACAAATGTGCATCCTGTTGCTTTGATGCTAAGAAGTTTTGGAAAACTGTTAAATCCACGGGGAACAAGCTCACTAGTACGATGACTTTTGGTGGCTTTGCTGTTACCGACAAGTCTTGCATAGCCTCACTTCTCAAGCAGCACTTTGTTGACTCAGCTCATGTCTCCATTGTCAAGCCCCTCATTGCTGGCCCATCACATCCACCAATGACCCCCTTATCTGCCATCTTCTCCTTCAGATCCATCATGACCTCTGAAGTTTTGAATGAGCCCACCAATCTGGTTGCTGCTCCTCTAATTGCTGCCCCCATTTCAAGGCTATTCAATATGTCTCTGGACCTGTCCGTTTTCCCCCAAAACTGGAAATCAGCAATAGTTGTCTTAAGGGTGGCTCTTGCTCTGACTCCTGATTTCCATCCTGCCGTACTTGGCCAAGGCCTTAGAAAAAATGGTGAATAAACAGCTAAGCCACTTCATTACCTTAAACAACATCCTGTTAAATCTGCAGTCTGGATTCCGGCCAGGCCATGGGTGCACCACAGCTATTCTGAAGGTGCTGAATGATATTGTCACCTTGTTAGATTCCAAGACGTCCTGCATCACTGCCTTCATTGATCTCACTAAGGCCTTTGATTCTGTTAACCAATCCTTACTCCTGCAGAGGCTCCATGGCTTTAGTCTGTCACTGCACTCTTGTAAATAGTTTGCCAGCTATTTAAATAATCAAGTGCAGCAAGTAAAGTCTGAAAACATTCTATCTGTCCCTCTTACCATCACCAAAGGAGTGCCACAAAGTTCCATACTAGGCCCTACATTATTCTCCATTTACATCAATGACGTAGAAAGGTACGCTGGCAATTCCAAAATCTACCTTCATGCCAATGATACCATCATATACTCAGTGGGCCTGTCTCTCCATTCTGCAGTATCCACACTACAGCTCAGTCTCACCTTGATTGAGCAGTACCGCCATAGCCTTCATCTTTTTCTCAACACCAAAAAAACTAAATGCATCATTTTTGACTGGAAACATGATGCCTCCACTGCCTCTAAAATCTTCTGTGCCGACGGAGGGGCCAACCAGAGGCTAAGTTATTGACCTCTGGTTGGTCAGAGGTATTGGACTTGTCCCTCTCCTTCACCTCCCATATAAAGCACCTACAGTCAAAAGTTAAAATTCGCCTGAGCTTCCTGTACCAGAATAAGGCCTCATTCACTCGCATAGCAAAACACACACTTGTCAAAATGACCATCTTGCCTATATTTGACTATGGTGACACCATCTACAGGATGGCACCAAAATCCACCCTCAGCAAACTGGACACTCTCCACCATTTAGCCAATCGTTTTTCCACAGGTGCTCCATTTACAATTCATCACTGCGACCTGTATAAGCTAGTAAATTGGACATCTCTCCACACCAGACGACTCCACCACTGGTTTCAACCCTGGTAGTGGGTATGTATGGGTACGCAGAGTGTTGTGGAACTTGACTATTTGTAAAACCAAAGAGTAATTTAAATAAAATAATTTAAAGATCTTCTATTGTTGAATAGCTGAGTTGCTCATGTTAAAGATCTTACCTAGCAACCGTCACCGATTGGTCAATTGATTGTCATTAATGAACAACTAAGAACACCATTGCCTTGGCTGCTTTCAGGAGATGTTGATGCTCCAAATAAATATCAGTCTCGGCTCACATGACTCGTATGGTTGGTGACCAGAAAACAGGAAGAGGATGAGTGGACCATTTAGATATTTTACAGTCTATGGGCGCTGACTTGAATTGACAACCTACATATTGAAATTAAGCTGAAATGCATTTAAATAATTGCTCATAGGCACTTACAGCCTTTCTTGTATATTGTAAGATAGTCTTTCTCCATAGTACCTAGTGCCTAGCGCCCTCTATTAACCAACTGCCACTGCTACCAAAACAACATCTAAAGCCACTGTTACCAGAGCTGAAACAAGGAGTAGCAGAGCTGTGCTGGGACCTGCCGTCGCTCAACCTGCAGCTTATAAGGTGATTACAGTTGGGCAAGGCAACTGCCATTAGACCTCAACTCGCGTGATGATGGATTGCAGGTCCCAGCAGACTTCCACTTGGCAGGATCCTGAGATGTTTTTTCCAGAGCTTTCAGCTCCTCCTGCCAAGCCACACTGGAGGAACTGCAAAGATGCTGCTGGACATCAGCAGAGGGACCTCCTCTTTAAAATGATGTTTCTGTGGCAACATCAGGAATGACCACTGTGGTTAGCTGATGCACAGTCAGCACAAGCTGTTTGCTGCTTTGCTAAGCTTTCAGGGCAACTCACAACCAGTCCTGTTAATCCAGTTAACAGCACACCAAACATATCTGCTGTAAAATATGAATTACTATGCTCTGTTGGGTTTTAATTTACAGCTCAGAAACCAAGATAGCTCATGACAGCCAGTCATTGGTTATTCCCATCATCAATCAAAAGACCACGCCCCTAATTACAAATAAATTTGTTGCTTTACATGAGAGAAGTACATTTAATAATTTCCAGCTGAGTACTCTCCAGCTCTTCCCCAGAGCTGTGCCTGCTGCATTTCCTGCAAAAAACTCCAGCAAAAAACCGTTCATCTTTTCCATAAACGCTTTCAGGGGCTTTTACAAGCTGTCTGAGCCTTTCAAGTACAAATACAAGAACTTACATCCTGCATCCACGCATGCATGACTACCACATGTATTTACTTTGCAGCTGTCATGCACTTACTGGTCAAAGAGTCATCAATCAATATGGGTCTTGCTCTTCCCATTCATAATTTACACCTAAACACAAGGGAAGACATGATCCCAAAAAAATGGCAGTCTGACTTTAAGGAGACCTACAATTAAAATATATGTATTTTTCTGTCCATCTAAAGTTACTACCACAGCAACTGCATCAACACAACTCTGTAACTTAGTTTTTTTGTTTGTTTGTTTTGTTTTTTTGGCAGCCAAATCTGAAAATATTTAGTGAGTGAGCTGTTCAGGTTAGTAGGATCCTGTGACACTGACCTAGCCTGACAGATCAGAGCCACATCTAGACAGATGTAGGGTCTGAAAATGAGTCATACAGCCTTCCAAACTGCAACGACTCCCCATTAAGTACTCTTGGAGTCACTCTACACGGAGAGACTGATCTGATTGGCTCCCTGAGACTTTTGGGGATATTTAATGGGTTTCAACAGAAGGGAGCTAGACAGACCTGCTGAGCAAATCTAAATTTGCTGATGGTACGTCTAGATTTCTAGGCTACTGGGGACCCATATCAGAGGACGATTCCCATCAGTTCCTCCACCTAAGTTCATGTCACGCATTCATGCATGCATGCATGCAGCAGTGGAGTACTAATTTTAAAAGCTCCAGCAAAGGAGAGGTGGAGTCGAGTTACATTTTCAGTCTCCACCCCCTAAAACCACAGCGCAATAAAGGCATGACTGGAAAGATTTTTGTTTTACGCTGTCTCACTGGTATTTCGACCAAAATGTGTGAAAGACATTTCAGTGAGACAATGAAAAAAAAGGGCAGAATATGTCTCCTTTTAAAATAATTCTTTAGTGAACATGAGCTGTGATGTTTTACACTGGTAAAAAAATAAAATAAAATAATAACCCAAACGAGAAAAGATGTATGCTAATCTCAGTGTTTCAAAGGCTGCTTCCAACCGTCACACTGGCCGCTGCTCTAAAATGAAGCAGGGCTGCGGCCAATGATTTTAATGGTACCATCAGCCATCCTCAGGAGATAATCAGTCACTTTGGAGAATGTTGAAAAATATATTTTGTCTGAATAATACATTTGTTATGGCTCTGGTTCAGGCCATTAGTGTAATTAGAAAGTCAGCTTGCATTAAATTGATATGGATGTATTGCCTGGGGACAGAGGAGGAAAGTGCATGTGAGCGTGTGTGTTGTCAAGTAAATGAGAGTGAGAACCAAATTTCTCGTCAAATACGGGAACCAGATGAGTTACTAATCAAGACAAAACAACAGCGCTGCCTCGTGCATGTTGCAAACAGCAGGATTTGTTAAATATTGTGTAAAGTTGGAGTCAAATACAATCCCATTACATCCATCAACACACAATGAAACCTTTTCCGACTGCTTAATTACACCAGCACATCAAACATTCATGAACTGCGGGCATTTTTACTGAGACCTTTTTTTTTTTTTTTTTTTTTTTGATCTTTGGTTTGAAAGTCAACAACACTCATTAGCGAGCAGAACTTACACCCACCCGAGCAGAGCCGGTGCTGCTGTGCTTTGCTTGCGGAAGTTCAGTACCAGCACAAATCACATCCAGGCGTTATTAGACGGCACTGTGCATCAAAACGATGGCAACAACAATAAAAGGCCAAAGGGTAGCTTTTAAGAAATGTCTGTGCGCAAGAAAAACATATTTATTTCATTTGTTTGCTTGTTTATGCATTTTCAGTAATATTGCAGTTGAGTGCATTTCAAATAAACACTTTTGTGTGTTTTCCAAATGTACTTTTTCGCAAAATGCCAAATAAAATGAACATTAGGAGGTAAAAAAAATGATCTCCCTCAATCTAATGAACATGGTGATAAACAGCTCTTACAGTATCTGTCCTCTCCAAGGTTAGAAGATTTAATTGCCTTTTCTTGGTTATTTAACAATTAATATGTGGACGTCAGTGTGCTTAATGAGCATAATTAGGCTGCAGACAGGACTTCGTTTTTGCTTGCTTTCCTCTTTATTTGAACTCAGTCTGTCTCTATCCCTCCTACTCTTAGCTGGGAACATGTAACTTTTTCTGATTTGAAGTGTGATCGATCGAACATTTCACTTTCAGTTCTACAAAAGAGAAGAAAGCTGGGCCTCTTTTAACATGTAACTAATGCGTCTGCTGCTTAGGAACCTGCAAAGCAAAAATATAAATAAAAAATACTGGCATAAAGAAAACAAGAGGTCAGAACTAGACATATAATAATTGGGGAAGTGCAAAATAACATAAAAGACGAGCTAGAAAAATGATTATTGTAGATATTTATTTCTGATGGGTTTTGCTGTGTTTTAAGTGTGCAGGATTAGATTTGTTAATAAAATAAAATTGTTGTTTAAATTAAATAGTTTTATCAATTGGCCCTGCATATAGATGGATGGTGGAGACGTGCTGCATAAAACAGTCACCAACTGGATTTCACTAAGCACCTGGGCAAGACCCTGTTAGATAATTACTGCATGGATGATCATGTTTCAACAAGCTATTTAACCCTAACTGATGCAGCGAGTAGCATCTCATTTGTTAAACAATCATTTTCTGTTTCTGTTTCAGGTCAAATTACTGGCATGCATCAACCAAAGAAAACATCTAAGGAGATAGCTGAAACTACGAAAGTCGGGTTCGGAACTGCCTAACAGATTATTAAAAACAGGAAGGACAGTTCACTACCGTCATCTTCCAGGAAGAAATGCTGTCGGAAAACATCCTGAATGTTCGTGATCGGCGATCAAATTGTATAAATCACTGCTACATTTAATAGTGAAAGTAAGAGCATTTCCACCACCACAATGTGAAGGAACTCAACAGCTATGTAGCCTTAAGAAACCCACTTATCCGTGAGGACTCTGGAGCAATGGAAGGAGGTCATGTGGTCTGATGAGTCCAGATTTACTCATGCCATCAGATGATGGCATGGACATATTCCAAGATGACAATGAAGGATTCTTGGAGCTCAAATAGTGAAGGCCTGGTTCAGGGATGATGAGACATCACTTTCACACATGGATTGGCCACCACAGAGTCCAGACCTGAACCCTGTTGAGAATCTTTGGGATATGCTGGAGAATAATGTGTTCCCATGATCAATACAAGATCGAGGAGGAAAATTAAAGGAACTCTAGGCGGAAATAAATGTTGTGACATTTCAGAAGCTTGTTGAAATGATGCCACAGCAAATGTGTGACTTTTTTTCTTTTTCAACATGTGAAAGCTTCAAACTGGGCAACATGGACACAGATTTGTTTGTTCACATGGTCTCAAATCCTTTGATCTTTATAAGCTGCAGGTTTTCAGAGAAATTGTATTTTCCCTTCCTCCCCCCTCCCACCCGCGAAGTATATTTTCTACCTTTGAATATATCCACTTTTACAGCATACTTAATCAATGAAACCTTTGCATATTTAGCCCCCTGACTGAAAATAAACCCTGCCAGGATAATTTAGGATGTGGTGAATGTCACAAATACTCCATCATGCCATCGGGGCTGCTGCTGTGACGAGGTGTGGACATACTAGTTAGCTTGTTCCCTGGATACCGAGCCTCATCTGCTTCGTCCACCAGTGGCTGCACTGGAAGACGTTTTTTAAAAAGCTGAGCTGTTGTGAGTGACTGCTGAAGCTGAGAAACGACTGAAGAAAAAGCTAGCTGTTGCCCACAGATGCAGAGCAGACACACAAGCACAAGGAAAAAAAGCCTGTGTTTGCGGGGGTGCGCGCTGTCAGCCTTCCACGGTAACAGGTTGCTCAGCTCTCACAGATCCCTGCAGAGAACAGCGGGGGCTCGTGTTCTTGTTTCCCGTAAAAAAAACCCTTCCTGCTCTTTAAAAATTCAGCTCATGAGAACAAAATCAGCGTAAAAAGGAGCACTCAGATGGAAGTTCAGCTCAAAGTAAATAAACCACACACATCTGCTCTTGGATTATTCTATTTTCACTTCTTAATTGCATGGCTGCTCTTCTTTGCAGCAGTTCAAGAAAAGTCAAAGGCCGTAATTCAAAACAGACATCTAAGAACATTTCAGGTCAGGCATTTTATCCATCCAACCATGAATAAATGGATAAATAAATAAAGCTTCTTTGAGTCTTGATGGTGGGGTGGAGACCCAGATCTTGTTCAGCATTGATGACTTGAACGTGACTCAGTCATCCATGAACAGGTAGTCAATGTGCCGCGTGGTTACACGAACTCTTCAGGGACGATGGGACACCATGACCCGGGTACCACCTGAGAAAGAAAGAGGGACTTTTCACAAAAGATTCCTTCTTTACTTCACAGAATGCAACACATAAAACACAGTACACAAGGAATATATATTTTCCACATCAGTTGACCCACTAATAGGTCTGCTCCTCTGAACCACTGACCCAGAGCAGACCAGAACAACTGCTCAGCTAAACATCCCAGCTGTCGGATTGTGAAATTTACGGTCAACACAGCATCAGAGATGATATTGGACTTCAGAGTCTCTAACACCACCCACCTCTTCCCCCGCACAGCTGTGGTTATGTGTCCAACTTCAAATACCTGCGTCAACCTCTCCAAGGACCTGGACCATCCACACGACTGACCTGTCAGGCATAATTATAATAATTATTTATTATAACCAGATTATCTGTATATTTTGGTGCATGTACATATTGTGCATTCATTTTAAGACTTGTATATATTTTTTAGAATTACCCAACATATATTTTTAGTCTTTTATTTATTTATTTATTTATATTTCTTCTTTCTTATAACGGGGACTCACCCAGACCTCAGTACACTATTTCGTCCCATCTCATGTGTGAACATGTGTGGTATGACAAGAAAGTTGTTGAATCTTGACTCCTTTAAGGTTTTAAGTTATTGGCATCATGGTATCTGCTAGATCTTGTCCATGTTCAGGTCTTCCAGCCAGATGGTTCTTGATTTTTCAGATCTGGACTTTAAAACAGAGGTGACTGAGCTTTTTCAGACGCTGGTCTCATTGTCCTGAACAGATTAACGTTACAAATAAGAACTTCTAACTGCATTCAAGTCTGTGCTCAAGACTCATCTCTCCTTGTTGGCCTTTAATTTGAGGTGAACGTGTTTAACTGTTTCATTTCCATTTTTTATATTAGTTTTATGTGCATACACTTTAATGCTGGTTGGTATTTGCCTGTGAAGCACTGTGGTCAGCTCTGGTTGTTTTTAAAAGTGTAGAAATAAATCTGGGATATGTGGATGGTTAATCCCTTCTCCTGGTAATTGTTGAGAGTGAAGTGACTCTATAATTAATTATGGCTGAGTGTCTTTCAAACTGCCAGATTGAAGAGATATGTGAAATAGATGTAGGTTTAGACTACTTTATAAATCTGTAATGCAGATGAATTGAAAGCCCAGTGCTTGTCTGACCCTGTAGCTGTATGTGAGAAAGAAGAAAGTCAGAGGGCACATGAAACTGGAAGGTGTGCTTTTTAACTTCATGTTTCTGTAAACTAGACCATTTCTCACACTGCTTTGTACTTTGACTTTGAGCCGACTGATAATGGCCTTATTTCCTCTTAAGGCGCCTGAACCGGCCTGCAGGTTATTGGTGGACACATGCATCCTTAGACCAGTACATTCCTCTCTGATGGCTGTTATTTCTCCACATCCTCCTCTTTTCCTTGTCTATTTAGTGCCCAGAAGCCTCATAATTAGTGTGATGTTTTCTGTCATATATGTGCACATTTACCTTGTCAGTTTTTTTAGCATCAGCACTACAATGTGCATCCATGTTTTCTTTTTTAACTTCTTATATATTGGCCTTCTCTAATGCTGCATCACTGTCAGCATTTTCTTAACTCTTCTAAACTCCACCACTAAAAATGTTCTAAACGTTATTGACAGCATAAATTGTTGTGTGTGTGTGTGTGTGTGTGTGTGTGTATTTGTTCTTTTAACAGTTAGTGCCTTATGCTCCTCAGTAGCACTGCTGACGTAGTTGCACTGAAACGTTGCACAGTGTCACCGTAATCCAGCAATAGCTGTCTGAATCACGACAAACATGTGGCGTTGACGATGGAGCTACAGTCAGTTTGTCTGCAAATGTTGAGTGAAAATGCAATCGATGAACATATATATATACACTTTATATATATATATATATATATATATATATATATATACACACTGTA
>JBAMYA010045946.1:0-11338 GCA_037176975.1 Arrhamphus sclerolepis | reverse complement strand
GCTGCTATAGGCCTAGGCTGCTGGGGGGAGTCTCTTAGACCACCTCCTAGTTATGCTGCTATAGGCCTAGGCTGCTGTACACTGCTGTTTCCTCTTCGTCATTTTCAAGTCAGGTACAACGATAGTTTACTGCAGTGTTTGTAAAAATGACAGATGCTCAACTTTTATCAGCTCCAGCTCACATAAAATATCCTTCATTTGCTCCGTCGCTACATCTTAGCTATCAGGAACTAAACTAAAGGAAACTTGGCACTGTGAGGTGCAGTGCTACAGAAAAAGAACGCACACTCCCGCCTAGTGGTTGGTGGTGTAATTACAGAGCGACGTGAAGGGACCATGCATAGCCTACATATGTAGCTGCTGTGCAGAAGCATAAATCAGGCTTTTGCACTTAGTTAGTTTCTACATTCTCTTTTTAAGTGTGTGATTGTCTCTTGTGGGACAGATATAATGAAGTGGGTCAGATTTGGTCTGTGGGCCTCAAGTTTGACACATGTGGTCTACAGGACTCACTGAGACTGAACCAGAAGCATTTGTTTCCAGGACAAAACCTATTTTGCCTTTATGAAGATGGAAGCTGTGGTGGAGGAATGGTGAGGGCTCTAAATGTGAGGGCACCTTTACAGATAGACGGTGTTTGAATCTGGGTCAGGTGAGAGGAGGATGATCAGCAGCAGATCTACATCAGAATGGATTAACAACAAAAGAATCAAAGTTCTGGACTTTTCTAGCTAAAGTCCAGGCCTGAACCTGATTGAAAGGCTGTGGTGGACCATCTGGACCAACTCCTGATCCAGTGCCCCATGTGGGACACTGATAATCACACAGGAAAGTTCTGGACCCGGGGACTCGGATCATTCTTCCGTCTCTCCGCTGAGAGGGAGTGCTGCACCGCTGTCTCCGCTCAGATCTGCTTTTTCCGTCTCCTGTGCGCGCGTTTGTTTGCGCACCGTCCAAACACGCACACGCCTCCTCCGCCTCCTCCTTATTTCCGTAATCTGGCAGATTCGCGCGTGTGGAGAGAAGAACAGATCAAGGAAGGAGGAGGAGAAGGAGCGCGCGCAGCCCTCACACCTGATCAGCCGGATCGATCAACAGTCTGGTGGAGGGCATGAACCCGCGCAGCAGGTTGCAGGCTGCTGGACGGACCGGCTTATTCTGACCATGAAGAAGATGAAGATGATGAAGGTGCTCCTGCTCCACGCGCTCCGCAGGCTCCCCGCTTCGGTCTAAGATGCCACCGGGACCCGGTGTTCGTCACGCGGTTCGGATCCAGACTAACCCGGGATAAGAAAGTCAAAGAAACTCAAGAGGAAGCTCCAAATTCCCCTTCCGCGCAGGGACGAGCCGGGAGGGGTCTCCGGGAGCAGAGAGCGCTGCATCGGGCAGCAGAGAGCGGAGCTCCGGGAAGCAGAGGACGCTCCTTCGGGAAGGAGAGGCGCGCAGAGCGCAGTGAGGACAGGTGACTGTCAGTCTGACAGCTGCAAACTTTTTATCTTTCCCAGTTGAGCACCAAAAACGCAGGTTCTTATTGTCATGTTTTAATCATTATGAAAAACAGAAACTTTTTTCAAAGTCGGTGCGTTAGTGCCACTGAGGAAACGTGCGCGTGAAGTGGTTTCAGGTTGGATACCCGACATCTATTCACTCAGGATCAACTTTCGTTAACTTCCAAACCACGTGACTCCAAGTCTGAACGGTATTGTGTCCATCAGGAGGCAGGTGATGCAGAAAATACAGTTAAAATGTTCAAAAATAACAGCAGCGTGTTTTAAAAAGTGAGTAAAGATCAAAATTCTTTTTTTTAATCAGCTTTTATTTCCAAACACATAAATGCATTAGGAATATTGAACACTATATTTTAAATGGGAACATGAACTACTTTTCAATTCGTGTCAGTTTACTGTTCTTTTGTTTGTTTGTTGTTGTTTGTTTTTTACAGAAGGTGGAGAAAAATGAGTTCCACAAACGTCAGTTTCTCCTGTCCAAAGTGAGTTGAAGTAGATTTCTCTGAACTCATATTTAGTTGTATATCAGCTGTTTCTGAGAACTTTTTCTCATCTACTCAACTCAGTTCAGTTCAGCTGATGTTTACAAGTCATTTCTAGGCGCTTCAGAAACCCAGCGCGTGATCTGGGTTCATGCAGTCACCTGTGATCAGGCGTTCCAGTCCAGGACTGCTGGACTACATTCATTTCTTGGTTTTTACTCAGAAACAGCATCTTTGATGTCTTCTACTGGATCCAGGTCCAGGATTGTGCTGATCACTCCATAACGTTAATCTGGTTGGTCTGGAACCAGGATGCTGCTGCTTACTGGTGTGTTCGGGCTTGTCGTCTTGTTGAAACAAACATTTCAAGAGCATTTGCTCTTCAGCGGAAGACAACATGACCTCTTCAAGTATGGTGTATTCAGACTGATCCATGTTCCTGGTATGTGATCATGATGCTCCACCGTGCTTCACCGTGGCTTGGATTCAGTGTTTGGGGCCGTCTGACCAACTGTCTGTGGCCTCTAGACCTGAAAAGATCGATCTTTCATCCGTCCATAAATGTTGCTCCATTTCTCTTCAGGCCAGTCAGTGTGTTCTTCTCTTCTTCTTGCTGATATCTTAGCTTCAGTTAGACGTCTTCTACATTGTTCCAGTCCTCAGTTAACTTCAGACCTTCTTTGACCACCCTGGACCCATGGCTGACCTTTTGTCAGTTTGTCTGTTCAGCCATCACTCCACCGGCAGTTTTCTGGTTCCTTCGGGCTCTTTTCAAGAATCCGAGGCGATTTTAGCAGTGCAGCCTCATTTTCTGCTCTTCTTTAGATGTTTTCTTCCCTCTAGTTAACTTCTTAACCAAGTAACGTTCTAACAGAAGTCTTACTGTGTCTGAATAGAGTCAGCTCACCTGTGGGGTTCCTCAGGGCTCCATCCTGGGGCTCATACTCTTTCTTTTATTTCTGCTGTGTTGGTCTTCTCCTCTTCAGTCAACTTTAATCAAAGTTTTTATCCTTCTGAACATTTTTGTCCCATTTTCTGAGACATGCACTTTAGCCACATGAACATTTATATACATTTATCCACATCTAATGACCTCAGTGACCCGCCTACACACTGATGACTCAGGTTGGTTTGAGTTCAAATAAAATGTTCAGAGTTTCTGATGCATTTACAAGTTTGGACCTAAAAGTCGCTTTACTCACTTTGTAAACAAAGTGCTTTGATTTTGAACAACAACTTTATGTGATATAACCCATTCTGTTGTATTTAAGTGCTTTCTTGCAGTTTAAATTAACTTTTAATGAAAAATGTATATGTTTTTCATGAATTTGTCAGAACCAAAGCAAAACAAATGAGATCCACCTCTATGTTTTACATTTGAGGGCTTCTATCTTTCAATATTCATGCTCATACATTTCATTATCAGTAACCTCCAAGCTTCATAACTCCAATAACTTCAAACACCAGCAGAATTGAGACAGATGTGACTTTCATCTGTTTTTTTTGTTTTATTTTTTTAAAAATAACTTTTTACCAATGTGAGTCAGTGAGTGAACCTACACTGAATGTTTTTTTTAGGGGACAAATGAGACATACTTTTATTTTGTAGAATGGTTTGGTCTAAATTGTGGACATGAGGTGAGAGAGGCCGTCAGGCTGAAGAAGGAGTCTGACCCAGATGGTTCGCTGGTGGGACTCTGGAAACAGCTGACTGTGACCGGCGGGACAAGTGGGCTGCAGTTCTGAGACAAACACTCAGGTGTGGGAGGAGCTCGGTGAGGCCATGGAGAGCGACTCTCGATCAGCTCTGAGAAGATTCTGGAAAACTGTCACCAACACTGTACAGTGAAGGTGGGGTGCTGTTGATCTCAACTGGAGATGTTATCCATCAGTGGAAGGAATGCTTCAAGGGTCTTCTCAGTCCCACCAACACGTCTTCCACAGAGGAATCTGAGCCTGGGGACTCTGAGGTGGACTCATCTATTTGAGGTCACTGATTTAGTTAAGAAGCTGCATGGTGGCAGGACTCCAGGGATGGACGAGATCCTCCCTGAGTTCCTGAAGGTTCTGGATGTTGTAGGGTTGTCCTGTACCTCTGGATTGGCACACTGGGATGGTGGTTCCCCTTTTGTAAGAAGGCTGACCAGGGTGTTCCAGTTACAGGGGGATCAAACTCCTCAGCCCCCCTGGTAAGGTCCATACAGGGGTGCTGGAGAACAGAGTCTGATCAGAAGTAGAACCTCAGATTCAGGAGGAACAAGGTGGTTCCGTCCTCACCGTGGAACACTGGACCAGCTCTACACCCTCACTAGGGTTCTGGAGAAGACATTTGACCGTGTCCCTTGAAGTGTCCTGTGGAGGGGTGCTCCAGGAGTATGGGGTACTGGATCCGTTGTTACGGGCTACCCGGTCTTGAGGAGAGACCCAGGACACGCTGGAGGGACTGTATCTCTCAGCTGGCCTTGGAACACCTCGATGTCCTCCTGGAAGAGCTGGAGGAGGTGCTGAGGAGAGGGAGGTCTGAATCTCTGCTTAGGCTGATGCCCCCATTTATCTGGACCTGGATCCAGATCCTGATAAGTGGAAGTTAATGGACGGTTGGAAATGTTTGACTTTTTAATTATTTTCATTTAAGTTAGCAAATATCTTCCAAACCACATGACTCACTGATCCAAGCTGAACTTTAGTGCTGCTGGTTTTATTTAATGATTCCTGCAACTTAAAAGAAGATTTACACGTTTTTATCATTATGTCATTATTTCTGGTCATTTTCATGGAAGTTTTTTTTAAGTAGCATTTTTGATTTTTCTTGTATAAGTTGAAACTTGTGACTTATTTGTCAGGTTTTAAGTCAAACAGTTTAGAAGATATTAAAAAGAAATACATTAAATATGGATAAAAATAAAAATATCCAGACAGCAGACACATCTGGGCCAAATCTGGGCCACTACTGGCATTCATGGCACAGTTACAGCACTGGAAAGAGTCAGATGAACTGGGCAAACCTGGCTTTTGGTTTGTCTTCTATGAGCCAGATGTGGTCCAGATTTGGGCCAGATGCTGACTGATTTTGACTAGACTAGTACCTCAAATTAATTTATTTTAAAAAAAGGGTTGTTTCACCTCTCTGGAAACAGAATTCAGCTCAGGTGTGGAGTCACAAAGTTTGAAAACCAGTGGAAAAATAGATGAGAGTGAATACATAAAAAAAGATGGCACTCAAGCTCCGCCTCCTTTGACCTCTGATTGACAGAAAGACGTTGAGCAGCTGTTTCATCAACAAAAGTAGTCTGATGTCACCATGAAGAAATTCATACAACATAAATGTGCAATTCTACAAAAGTTGTGTTCTTTTGGCCAAAAATTCAGACTTTATCTTAAAAATAAAGTTTTTACAGCAAAGCTGCAATTTTGGAAAATTTAGTGATTTTATAACTTAATTTTAACTTTTTTTTTCATACAATTTTAAAAAGTTAGTATAAATTTTTCACATAAAAGTGAAATAAACCATTAAAAATTTGTAATTTGTACAAAATTCACACTTTCCGCGACGCAAAGTCATGATTGTATGTCAAAGTTACGACTTTACAAAATTTGACATTTTATGACAAAAATTTGTGTTTTTAAAAGAAAAAGTTCTGATTTTTATGAAATTTCTTAGTTTGCTGCAAACATTTAGTTTTTTGTGAAGAAGCTGCAGTATAAAATTATACTTTTAGTGTTATACATATATAACAGTAACAATTTTGTTAATTTAGAGCATTTATGACAAAATCAGATCTTTTAAAACCAAAACGTTGCGATATCGTGAATTTTACAATTTTGCATTAAAAGTTCTTGAATTTTAGGAAAGTTGCAAAATCCACTTTTATGTAGAAAAGTCATGATTGTACAAAATTCATGTTTCACCATTTTGCAAAACTGGAAACTGCATTTTACACAAAATAGTTGAAGCTGGAGAACCCGGAGAGACATGCAGCAACATAAGTCGGAATGTTAAATTAAAAAGTTGTTATTTTGTGAAATTTCAGATTTTTTTTGGGAGAAAAATATACTTTTTACAGCAAAGGTGCTTTGAAGTGAAATTGAAAGTATACAACAAAAAATTCCAACTTGAGGACATAAATTTCAAATTTTATTTCAAAAAGTAACAATTTTGCAAATTGTGAGCTTTTACGACAATAACTCAATTTTAAAAACAAAAAGTTGTGCTATTATGAATTTAACAGATTTTACATTGAAAAATTGTTGGTTTTTAGGACTTAAAGTCTCAGTTATATGAAATTCCCATCATGTTAATATTTTATGTGGAAAAGTTGTGATTGTACAAAAATTCATCACAATTTTGCAAAAATTTAGATTTTATGAAGAAAAAGTTGTGATTTGGGGAAATTTCAGATTTTATGCCAAAATTGCAACATTGGGAAATTGACAATTTTACCAAAAATGATTGTGACTTTAGGATATGAATTCATGATTTTACTTTAAAAAATGATTTACAAAAGTTGATATTTTAAGACGTATACATTTAATTTAAAAAGTTTGCATTTTGATGTAAAATTTTACAATTTTACATTCTTGATGTTTTAAACAGAAAGTTGTTAAAATTCACAATTTTGCACCATGAAGTTGTAATTTCATGTTGGAAAGTTGCAATTTTTTATTTCTGGTTTTACTACAGAAAGCTGCAGTTATATGAAACTGACAATTTTGTAAAATACGTTGTAATATTAAATCAAAAAGTTGTAACATTAGAAAAGTTGATATTTTATGGCAATATTATATATATTATTATATTATATTATGTCATCACCTGGTTTTGGATATAAACTGTCTTTGATGTCAGGACGGTCTTGGTCCTCTCCAGGTCTGCAGAGATGCTGCCCCTGCGGCTCCTGGTCCTGTCAGTGCTGCTCCTCCTGCTGGTGGCTGAGGGTCGCTGCGCCGCTCCAACCTGGCTCAGAGGCTCCAGAGCCCGGACAGGGGGGCCCACGGAGGCCCGCAGCCTGATGGAGATGGTGGGTCGCCACCAGAGGACGCTGGTGGGGTCAAATGGACGTGGGATGAGAGGTCCGGGCCAGGACGCCCGGCCGCACCACGTATCGGGTGAGTACCTGGGTGGTCAGTCAGAACTGAGACGTAGCCGTCACGTCATCAGATACATTTTCATCTCCCTCCTTTTTCTTTTTTGTGATCCATTTTAAATGTGTCCGAGAACCAAAACCTTTACATGACGCTGATTCTTCTGCTAGAAATACGTTCATTTGTTTCAATGAGGCCCCGAGTGCAGAACTTTTATGTGTTTATGCAACAGAGAAGGAAAAGTTGGCTGCCAGCCGCAGAAATGCTTCAGAAATGAGGCGGTCATCAGTCATTTGGCTCCATTAGTTCAGCCGTCAGAGGACGGGCTCCTCTCAGGACACGTTTACAGGCCTGAAAACAGACGTCTGACACCACTAACGTCGTTTAAAGTCCCAACGCAAACAGTTTAAGATGCCACAGCTTTACATTTCTACATTTTCTGGCCTCAGAAGATGCAGGCCTGCAGCTTCCAGCAGTAAAACGCTCAGAAACAAACTCGAGGGAAAGTGAAAGTGAACGTTTGATGAATGTTTGATTAAATCCACATTGTGTGTCTCCAGAGTTAGATAAACATCTGAGAGCGATTTACAGTCGGAGGTCTCGTATCAGTTTAAAGCTGCAGCTGAGAGGGTTTTAAAGCTCTGCGCAGCAGCCACGTAGCGAAATGAAACAGCCTGAGAGTTTCTGGATATGTGAGCAGACATCTCAGCTGCTGTTTGTCTTCCTTTTGTTCTGTCCATCCCAGCGGTCCTGGTTCTGGCTCTGAATTATTTCAACACTGTGGTTTCAGGGAGCCTTTACTGAACTCTAAAGGTACCCTAGGGGCCCTCCGGACCCCGACCACGATACTTCTGTAGCTCAAACTGTCTGTGCTCAGCCGATGTGGACACAAAAAGAGAAAACTGATGTAAATAAAGTTCTGGTTCCAGTGGGGCTGGCTGCTGTTCAACTGTTGCCCTCTGAGGGCTCTGGTTTCTAAACTTTTTGGCACCTGAGAACTTCTTTGCTTCGTCAGGTTTAGAAAGTTGTGGTTTTCAAGTAATTGTGCTTCTAAGAAACCACGGCGGGGGTTTCAGGTTTGTTTAGCATTTCTGTGAGGTGAATGTCAGTGTCATGGTTTAGGCTTGTAATGGAGGACCCAAAACCAAGGACCAGGGAGCAAAACCACAAACGAGAGATCACCTTCAGAACTGTTCAGGGGAGTCCTGGATGAGCTGAGGGAATGGGAACCACAGAGACCAGAGCTGAAGCAGGGACCAACAAGACCGGAACAGGATGGGGTGCGTTGACCACTTCAGGAACAGGAACCTCCAGGCCGGCACAAGAATTGGGACAGAAGCGTCCTGTCCTGGCCTGGCATGGATACAGGATGGGTTGACGGCCGGGACCGTGGGGCTAGCAGCGGCTTAAATACATACAGGGGCTAACGAGACACAGGTGAAGCAGATCAGGGAGACGAGGAACAGGAAAGTCAAACAGAACATGACAAGACAAAGACAGACCGTCAAAATAAAACAGGAAGCCAAGACAAAGATGCAAGAAAACCAGAAAACCAACACTATAAAAACCTAAATCCTGAGAGTCAGTCTGGTCCGTCCTGATTGGTTCCTCTAAGAACAAATCAGTCTGGTTCCTGTGACCAGAGTTTGATTTCAAGGAAGTGGCACCACATGGTAACAATTCAACTTCTGGACTGAGTCTAACCAGGAAGTTAGAACAGATGAAGTTCCTTAACTCTTGGTATTTTTTCAACTTCTCATATTCGTATCACTGCTGGTTTCTTCTGGAGTTTGTCAACCACCACAATGTCCAGTTGGTGAGTCTTCACCAGTTTATCAGTCACACAAGATGTTTGTTCTTTCTTTTTTCTTCATTCTTGGAGGTGTCTCCTATCTGGACTTTAGGACCTCAGTACAGATGATCCTGCACACTGTTGACTGTGGTGTTTCCTGTAAACCTCACCTCACTCACTCTGATGTGCTGGATTATTTCAGGGGCATCTTTGCACAGTCAGCAACTGGAGTCTTAACTGGTTTGTAGATCTGATCTCTGTTGGACCTGGGGTCTTGTCTGGTTGGTAGATTGGATCTCTGTTGGACCTGGGGTCTTGTTTGGTTGGTAGACCTCGTCTCTGCTGAACCTGCGGTCTTGTTTGGTTAGTACACCTGATCTCTGTTGTAACTGGGGTCTTGTTTGGTTGGTAGACCTGGTCCCTGTTAAACCCGGAGTCTTATCTGGTTGATAGACCTGGTCTCTGTTTGACCTGGGGTCTTGTCTGGTTAGTACACCTGGTCTCTGTTGTAACTGTGGTCTTGTCTGTTTGGTAGACCTGGTCTCTGTTGGACCTGGGGCTCTTGTCTGGTTAGTACATCTGGTCTCTGTTGTAACTAGGGTCTTGTCTCCTTGGTAGATCTGGTCCCTGTTGAACCTGGAATCTTGTTTGGTTGGTAGATCCGGTCCCTGTTGAACCTGGAGTCTTGTTTGGTTGGTAGACCTGATCTCTGCCAAACCTGGAGTGTTGTATTGTTGGTGGACTTGGTCCCTGTAGAACCTGGAGTCTAATTTGTTTGGTAGACCTAGGCTCTGTTGGACCTGAAGTCTTGTTTGGTTGGTAGACCTGGTCTCTGTTGGACCTGGAGTCTTACTTGCTTGGTAGACATGGTCTTTGTTGGACCTGGAGTCTTATTTGGTTGGTAGACCTGGTCTTTGTTGGACCTGGAGTCTTATTTGGTTGGTAGACCTGGTCTTTGTTGGACCTGGAGTCTTGTGCATGTTAATTACAAGGCTATAAACTATACTATAATACTATGAAAACTATTTTGTTCAGAACTGAGAACTACACACTAAACTATTACTAGCATGGTCATACTCAGGCCACGGTGGGCTGGTCCTGATTGGGCCTCTGGAGTTGACCAATAAGAGCAGTCTGACGCGCCCTCGTCAGTTTTCTCAGCTCTAAACAACATTGGTTTGATAAAAATAGTAAAAAACCTGGCTTGTTTTCCCTTCAGGCATGAACATTTTAATGACAAACATGCTTTTTTCTGTTTCCTTGTATGACTCACCGGATCTCTCTGTGCTTTACATCATCTGACAAGTGATGAACTGTAGTTTTTGTTCGAAACAACAGCTTCTTTTTAAAGTTTATCTGTTTGTTGAAGCAGAAGGCTGCACCTTTTCCCAGCAGAATCACGAGGTAGCCCTTTATGGCTATTTGTTTTTTAATCTGTTGAGGATGATGGCAAATATGAAAATCCTCTCAGTTTCTTTACTCCTG
Source organism: Arrhamphus sclerolepis (assembly GCA_037176975.1). Taxonomy (NCBI): domain Eukaryota; kingdom Metazoa; phylum Chordata; class Actinopteri; order Beloniformes; family Hemiramphidae; genus Arrhamphus; species Arrhamphus sclerolepis. The sequence goes on along the minus strand of JBAMYA010045946.1, from coordinate 989 downwards.
GTCTGACTCCAGACTGACGTGGTTGTAAAGAATAAATATTTATTCCACAGATCCCCAAATGGGACTGTCCACTGGTTCCATGTGGTTGCCACATCTGGGGCGCCATTTTACAGATGGCCCCCACATACAGCCGTTGGCCTGGTTGCTAAACTTTGTCTCATCTCGAGGGTTCAACAGGACGAGTCTTTCTGGTTCCACAGAAGAAGTTCTTCTCAAAGACATCTGGGGCTAATCTGGGCCAGTTATGGGTCAATTACAGCTCTTGTTTACGGAGATGGAAAGGTGTCAAATCTCCTTCACATAGATTGAGAGTTTCTGTATCCTCACTCACCCTGAGTCAGTTCCTTGTGGAAGGATCTCAGGAATCCACCAACATGATGAACGTACTGAATATATTTCTATGTTTGAGAACAGACTCCATAAAACTTGGTGACGTGAATGCAGAGTGGTTAAATCACAGCTCTTGTGATGCTGAAAGCAAACTTCTTGTTCTTCTTTACTGCAGAGGGCGACGCCAGAGATCCACATAACAAGGCAAAGATCATCACACACCTGACAGGTATGACCCTCCTCAAACTGACGATGAGCTTTTGAAGAGTTCCATGTTTTTTTGGGACCTCAGGCTCTGAACTACGAAATCAAAATGAAACAAACTTTCTCTGTTACTCTCAGAGCCAAACTGCAGCAAGTCTCAGCTAGTTGCACGCTAATGTTTAATCAGGAGTTGTTTCTCAATGCCCAGGGTCCCCCTTGGTCTGAAAAAAACTTAAGTAAATAATACTGGTTAAAACTTTCCACAATATATAGCTATTTAGATAATGCTAACATTTCCTGATGCTAACAAAGTGTTTTTATTTATATGATCTTAATCACATTATACTGCCAAACGTATCCTCTCATCCATCCAGATAATGTAGATCAGGTGTTCCAGTCACTTCCAGGTCCACAGGTGTATACGTCCAGCTCCTAGACTGTTTCTACTAAAGAAC
>JBAMYA010045945.1:0-11339 GCA_037176975.1 Arrhamphus sclerolepis | reverse complement strand
GGGGAATGAGGCGGGGGAGCCGGGAAAGAAAAGGGGGCGAGGGCGTAGACCCCCCCCCCCCCACACACACACACACACACACACACACACACACACACACACACACACACACACACACACACCACCCCCACACCCCCCAGCAGCCTAGGCCTATAGCAGCAGAACTAAGAGGTGATCTAAGAGACTACAGAGTTAAAGGTTTTATCAAAAGGGTAGATCTTAACTCTGCCTCCTGGACCAAGTTTGGGAGTTGATTCCATAATAAAGGAGCCTGATAGCTGAAAGCTCTTCCACCCTTTCTACCCATGGTAACCAGCCTCTTACCTGCTTCTTGCCATCCTGACTGGTTGCGATGTGTTTTTTTTCCCACAGATGCAACAGTCGGCGTGTTTCACTATCGTTCACAGAAAGGTCAGTACAAACTGAACTACACAGTGGCTCAGCAGGCATGCACTGCAGAGGGAGGCAGCCTGGCCACCTACGCTCAGCTGTCCCTCGCCCAACAGGTCAGTGAACGCACTGCGGCCAGGTTCTGATTCTGATTGTTGCATTCCTTCGTGCATCATTGGTGGTTTAAAACCACTCTCTGCTGGCCATGTCCCACCTGCAGGGTGGGCTGAATATGTGCGCTGCCGGCTGGTTGGACCAGGCGCGGGTTGCCTACCCCACCACCTACTCCAACCCCAAGTGTGGCTTCGGCCACGTTGGCATCGTAGACTACGGCATCCGCAAAAACCTGAGCGAAACCTGGGATGCCTTCTGCTACAGGGTGAAGGGTGAGGATGGAAGACGTTGGATGTAGTTCTGAAATCTGTGGTCACCTTTTTAGCACTGATGTTTCCTTTCCAGATGTGACAGCTGTCCATTCCACAGACAAATTCAAGGCCTGTGGGCCAAATTTGGGACTTTATTTTAGTGCAAAGACAATTATAAACTTATGACCAGAAGATTTTTGAGGAAATTTAACTGTACCGAAAGATGGAGTAATGTCAAAAAGTCACAATTTAGCAAATGTTTACAAAAGATTTCACAAGTTGCTAATTTTTGCCAAAAATTGTGATTATTGTAAAAACAAAAAAGAAAAGAAAAGAAAAGTTGATAATTTTTGGGCCAAAAAGATAAAATTACACAAAATTATCAATTTTGTAATTTTATGCAAGTTTGCAAAAAGTTGATATTTTACAACAAAGAAATTGTTATCATTAGCGTTTTTCTTTTACTCTTTAAAAACGCTTCAATAATTTCTAATTAAAAAAGAAACTAATAAAAAAATATATAATCAGCATATTTCTTAAAGTTTTTGCCTAATAGTAGTATCTAATCAGCATGTATGGATTGGAAATTAATGGTCCAAGGCACTGAACCATGACCAACTATGGTGTATGAGGAAGACTCCTCGTTCACAAGAATAGACTGAAATTCATCAGATAAATATAACTTAAACAAGGTTAATTGGTGATGGGCTAATCCCTGAAAACGGATGTGTGGGCAGACTTGAGAATCCCAAATCCCGGACTCTTAACAATTCGAACCCTACAATGAGACACATCTTTTGTCTTTTCAAGGACTTTGTTGTGTGTTTCAGAGGTGCAGTGTGAGTGTAAGCCAGGTTACCTTGGAGACGGATTCAGCTGTGTCGGTAACCTGTTGCTGGTCCTCAGGTCCAAACCCACCTTCTCCAACTTCCTCACAGTGAGCGTTATCTCCATCTGGGATTCTAAAAACCTGGAGCTGCTTCAGTTACGATGCTCATTTCTTCATCTTTGTTTCCAACACAGCAAATCCTGAACTACTCTCAGGTGTCGGCAGCTGGGCGGACATATTTGAAGCGACTTAGCGACCCAGCAGTGCAGTCCACCCTGTTTGTACCCGACAACAACGGCCTACCTGAAAACCAGGTAAAATATTGTTCTGGTTGACAAATGTGAACTTTTGTCATTTTTGTCCAAAATTCTGGAGAAAGTCAATTTCAATCAGCTTTGACTTTGACTGCAGCTAGAAAATGATATGTAAAAGTAAGAAACATGAACAAAAATTCTTTGTTCCGCTTTAACCTATGAATTAATTAATACTTTATTAATCTCGAAAGGAAAATTATGTTGTTGCAGTCTAAATGACTTATGTTGATAAATAAGAGTAAAAAATAACTACAACTGTGAGGAGGAACAGTGACATCTAGTGGCCGACTGGAATTACAGCAACTGCTTCATCATGAATGTGAAACATCATTTCAATCCTAAATGTAAGTGGTAAAGATCATTTAAAGCTGTGTGCTCAGAAATGGATGGGAAGTTAAACACAACCTTTGATGATGTGGCTTCTGTTTCTTTTTGTACAGAAATAAAAGTAAACATTATTCAAAAATATAAAACCTTTTGTTCATTGCTGGATTCAACTCTTCACCCAAAGGGAGAAAGAACGCTGCAGAGCTACACCAACCCAACTTAAATCAAATTGTATATAGTTTTCATATTTTATTTCATTAATTCATTCATTCTCATCATGATGATTCTTCGTTTTATGCTGTTTTAGCGAAGTATGATCTGATAGAGGCGTCAGTAGTTATGCTTGTGAACATGGACGTTGGTGAGCTTTGTGAAGCGCCAAAGTGATCAAGCTGTCAACCAATAAAATGCCTGGTGAAGCACCAGTGGCATCCGAAGCTGATCTGATGTTTATGATATTTCTTGCTGTGTTCCTATTGGCTGGTTAGCTGAGTTAGCTGAGTGTCCTCAGAGTCATTTTGGTCACCAGTCAAGGCTGTATTGATGGTGTTTGACAGGTGAGATCTGAAGTCCATCTGCATCTTGAAGATGAGTGACACTCTTTCAGGACAAAAATGGATTGAAGTCCATTAGAACAGATGTTGAAGGATGGATGATTGTTTTTCATTGCTTTTAATTCATTGTAAAGGTCTTTGTCCAACGTTAGCGCTTTTTAAATAAATCTGCCCTTCACTTACAGACACTGTCACAGCGAGACATTGAGTTCCATCTATCCGAAGGTCAGGCTCTCCCACTCATGCAGATGAAGAATGGCAGCCGCATCAGAACTCGGGTTGGCAGCCTGACGGTCATGGGAGTCCCCGACCTGCTCCAGCCATCCGTGCTGGTTAGATGCTGACATTTCAGTAGAAAATTTTGGATAGGACGTGGGTTTGACGAGAAAATGCTTTCCCAGAAAGTCTGACACCATTTTGTCTATGCAGGCTTACCGTTACATCAATGACCGCTTTGTCACTGAGCCCGACATTCCAGCCGCCAACGGGATCATTCACGTTATTCTTGGGCCACTCACAGCCCCGCCCCTTCATCATGAGGTGCGTGATGTCACAATGACATCCTCATTTTTTTCAAGCTGAGCCGCTTGTTGTCTGTGACCATCCTTTTTTTGATTGGCTCCACAGATGCACGTGGCACACCAGGCAGGGATGGGCGTGGGAGTGGTGCTGCTCATCGTTTTGGTGGTGGGAGTCGTCTTCGTCGCATATCGTTTCTACAGCCACAAAAGCAAACCCTTCCAGTTCCGCTACTTCAAGGTGAGTTGAGGACTACACTCACCATTTCTGCTGCTGTCATAGAATTTTCAGACGGAAAGATTGAAAAAGTCGATCTTCATTATGCAACATACATCCACAGTGGACTCAACAGCGTGAACTACCACTATCCAAAATCAGAAACCAACCACAAATGTTGTATGACAATCATCTTAGACGATGTAAGAGCTGAACAAATCCTCTGTTTGTGGTCCTACACCAGACAAACATTTCATCACAGCTTTAATAGCATATTTGATGCTGAGTTTGGTTGCACAGGAGGAGGAGGAGGAGGAGGAAGAAGCATCTCCACCAGCAAACTGTAGCCGCAGCATCTGCAACCCAGTGTACGAGGCAGGTCCAGAACTGTCCGAGTCCGACCTTCCAGCTGCCACAGTGAGTCAGCAATGGTGATGTTGATAAAATGTAGAATGTCAGGCCGTTTATGGCACTGCTTTGATTCTACAATAAAGTAAAATGAAATAGCAGGTGCAAACCATTTGTGTCCAGGCAGCAACAGCGACCCAGCTTGATGTCTTGAATGACGTTTCTTGACCAAAAAAGGAACGATCATTTAAATTGGGTTTCTTGATAAAAAATATTGTCCACAGAGACTTTAGGAGTCAGGTCTGTGTGGCTTTGACTTGCAAAACAAAAATCACAAATTGGAAATGAGGACCAGCTGCTACAGCGAGGTAAGAGTGATTTATACTTTTACACATGCACACATAAAGGTAGCAGCTGGCCCCATGCAATTCAGTGCAGGTTCTTTTCTGCAGCACTGAGCTTCATTATTTTTTCGAAGTTAACTCTTAGATGCACCTTCCAAAAACAAGCTGCGAAAGTTATAAATTTTTTTGAAATTTTTAAAACCAGTATCAGTCCCAATATCAAATACTGTTGAATTTAAAAAAAAAAAAAAAACACCTTGTCATGATGCAACACATTTTCCGTGTACTTGAAAAATTGGATTATTTCCAGTTTCATGAAAAATGGATTTATGAAAAAAAAAAGGAACATTTGAAAGTGAAAGAAAAAAAAAAGCTACAAATGATCACAAAAAAAAAAAAAGTGCAAGTGTGCACAGATGAGATGAATGTGTCTTAGGGTGTCCTCTTGTATGCATGTTTACTATTTTTGTGCATCACTCTTCTGTGATTGATGAGTTAACTTTTGCCCGCAGGTGGATGACAAGCATGAGGTGGTGAACGGAGGTGCGTACGACCTACTGCAGGACAGCTGAGCATCAGACTGCCGCTGCTGGACTCAAACCTTCAACCAGTGCAGAGACTGCTGTAGCTGTGTCCAGTTCTGGTTCAGCACCAGAGCTGAGAGACAGCGTCCTCTCCAGTGGGGGAGAAGAAGAAAAACAAAAAACAAACCCTGAGCCATTTTGTGCCATTACAACCTTTCTAACCAGATGTGTTCCTGCTACAGTTTTGTGAATGTAAAAATAAAAAATAAAAATTTAGAACCTTTGAGAGTTGAGTTTAGAAACAAAGTGCATAAGTGTTGAAATGAAGACTGTTTAGACCAGAGGTACCATGCCAGGTCACATCATCACTGTGGTTACCATTATAGATGCATCGTCATGACTTCCTGGACTCAATTGCATTTATAAAAAAAAATAGTAAATTGCCATAAAATTTCAAAAAATATTTTGGACTGGCAAATTTTACACATTTTTCTGAAAGTGAATCTCTTGAAATAAAAAAATTAAGAAAAAAAGGTTTGAAATATTGTGGTGAAATTGCCAATTTATGAAATTTTAGACCCACCAAAGATTTTCATACAATCACAGATATTAAGATTATGACTGAGTTGTTGGAAAATAACCTTTTGCAACATTGACAAAATTACAGGATATAACATTCCAAGTTTTTCTATAAACTCAACCTTTTGTCCTGACAAAAAAAAAAAAAAAAAAAATTACAAAAATTGGCATCTTTTTCCAAACATGCACAAAATTATGACTTTGACCAACAAAAAAATAAATAAAAAAATTCAAACATTTGCAGACGGACCTCCAGTTTGACACCCCTGCTTTAGACATTTAGTTGGAAGATGATCTGTGCATGGAGTTTACATCTCGTATCAACAAACCAAACGTGTTTGAAGGACAAAGCTGTTCCAGTTAAACCATTTTATTGTCAGAGATCGTCAGTCACGTCTGTGATCCAGGAGTGGTACTCCGGTACTCTGGTGAAGATGGCCGGCTTCTCCAAATTGCAGCGCCAGCTGCCCCATGTGACCACGCCGAACAGAAAATAGGCGTCATGTTTCCGACAGAACAGAGGAGCTCCAGATTCCCCCTAAGAACAAAAAATAAAGTAAAAAATAATGTCCAAATATAATTAACGACATGATAAATTTGACCTTTATTACTGCTGTTGAGGTTAACAGATACATTTGTTGCAAAAGTGCAATACAAACAAAATCGACCAGTCTGAGGGCGACAGCGTGGGTCCTATTACCATGCAGGACACAGAGCCGGCTGGATGTGAACACATGTGACCGTCAGTAAGGAAGTCCCCCCACTTCTCTAGACAGGCTGTTTCATTAACCAGGGTCAGTGCCGCATGGTGCATCCGGTCTGGATTTAGACGTCCTGTACAAGAAAAAAAAAAAAAGAGGGGTGGGGGGTTGGGAGTCATCCTTTTCACATCAAAAATTAATTTAGTTGAGAAGTTGGGAATTTCTTTAAAAGATAAAAGGACATGGTTGTTTTATGTTAATGTGATTTTTCAAAATTGTAGATTGTGTGATTTGACAAAATGTTGCAATTTTTGCGAAATCCATAATTTAACTAATTGTGATTGCAGGACAATTTTTAGTTGCACAAAAATTCACAATGGTAAGGATGATTTTATGCTAGTCACAATTTTGCTAAATTTGAGATGAATGTACGTATGTCACAGTTGTCATTTTATGTCAAATGTTGCAATTGTTTGTAAACTAAGTTATGAAGTTTTGATTCATGATGATTTTGCAACAATGATTTTTACAAAAGAAAAAAGGATTTTAGGAGAGTCGATTTTACATCAGTTGTGAATTTTTTTTTTTCCCAAAACTTGTAAAACTGGAAGAGCTGAAATTCTGTGAAATTCAAAATTTTAGGGAATATATAGTAAGTTGCAGTTATACAAAATTCACTTTTAAAAATGTATACACCACCAGTTGTGTGTCAGTTGGGGCCACACCAGCACCACTAGGGGGCACTAAAAGACCAATACCAAAGAGTTTTAGTCCTAAATGAAGTAGTCACCCGTTGCTTTAGTTTTTCCCCACCCCGCTGTGATGCATGACCAGCTGTCATCGAGCTCCTCGTCTTCCTCAGGGATGCATATCGGAGACACGTTTGGGCCTGCAGACAGAACCAGGGAAGGCACTTAGACCCAACTCATGGATGAAGGTCAGAACTGCAGGGCTGGATCTCCTTCATACCAAATCTGGCAGGCTCGTTGAGGCGAAGCAGCGACAGGTCGGACTGCGGCGGAAAGCCAGCATCATGAACAGGGTTGAAGACCTCCTCCACTAGGATGGTCTGAGCCGATTTGACCTTGAGGTCATGAACTCCCAGGACCACCACATCCTCTTGAGCACTACAGAAACACAGTGATCAGCAGTGGCAGTACTGGCAACGGGAGCAGATGTTATACCTGTGTGGCAGGTTCACCTAACACTGCAGTGTTTGGCGGTGATGACCCAGCGATGGTGGACCAGAGCGCCGCTGCAGTAGTGCTTCCCGTTGGACTGCAGACTGACGATCCAGGGCCAGGCGAAGGTGCAGGATTCCGTCACGTTCTCAAGAGACACCCTGCCATCCTGGGACACTGAGATCCCAGCCAGGCCCGGAGAACGGTTGCAGGCGGTGTGCTGAGGCCTGCCGCAGCTTTGCTCTGTCGCCATGGTGATCAAACACAAGTTACATGGTGGGTCTCTGTGTTTTGTTTGTTTTTTTCCACCCCATGTCTGTGAAAACATACCTTCTTCAGTGAAAGTGACTTTATTCTCTTTCACATCACCTGTAAATAAAGGAACATTTGTTTCAGTGCAGAAAACAACTTTTCCAGGAGCATCAGATCATCTGGACTCACTCATGATGTCAGAGATCCAGCGCACGTGCTGCTGGATTTTGGTGTACACTCCCGGTTTCTTGGCCCGACCACATCCCACTCCCCAGCTCACCAAACCTGCCAGCTTGTATTTGGTTCCATTGAAGCAGGACAGTGGACCTCCGGAGTCCCCCTGAGATCGGACCAGTGAAGGAGACCACATGTTAGCAATGAACAGATGGTCTTAAACTAATTAGTTTTAATGCCTTTTTCCTTCCCAAAAAAATAATGTCAGGAAACTAATGGCAGGATTTGGAGGTTGTCATTAACAAAATCAACGAACTAACCAACTTTTGGATCCAATCAGGTGCACAGCTGTTTTCCAGCTCATACCTGACAGGCATCGATACCGCCTTCGTCCTTCCCGGCGCAAAACATGGACGACCTGATCCTTCCCTTATAGTAGTCATTGCATACGTCCGTTGACAGGATGCTCACGTTGACTTCCTGCAGTCTGTGGACTCGAGGACCATCTGGAGACGGAAAGACGAAAGGCTCAGGTCCGGTTTTAGGGGTCACCTGCCATTTCCAGAGGACCCACTTTCCCTTGTCGAGCCCCAGCCGGTGATGGTGCACTTCATGAACTCCGGCAGCAGGTTCGTCCAGACATCAATAGGTCTGACAAAATCATTGAACACTAGCGGACGATCGAGCTTCAGCAAGGCCAGGTCACTCTCTTTGGTATGGGTGTTGTATTCGTGGTGGACGATGATCCGGGAGACTCCAACCAGCTAGGCAACAAGAAAACACCAATCAGAAGAATCTTTTATTTTCCTTCATGGGAAAGAGGAGCAGGATGCTGTGAAAGTCAGATCTTTGATCCGAGACCAACAAGATACAGAAACCTAAAGGCACAGAAAATGCAGTGCTTATACCGGCTGCCGGGGGATACATGCCACTCCCCCTCTTGATCCAACAAGCCAGAGGCTGTTCACCTTGGAGACCTGCTGCAGATATGGGTATGGCCTGGTAAAGATTTGCACAATCTCCCCCAGATTTGCCATGGCAGGTCAACCATGATGCTTTTCAGCATCATGGGGCCCTTCCTTTGGGGTGAACTCATTCCAGGGTGCCCTGCCCTTCACAAAGAAAACTCTCCCCAAGGCTCCCACTGGCTTAAGAGGCATAAGAGACTGTTATGACTGGTTTTGGGTTTGCCTGAAGGAGTTCTCCAGGTTCATTTGTGTTCCTGCACTGGATGCCTCATGGTGGCCATCTCTGCCACTCCAGGTTTGATGATCTGAACCAGACTCCCTTTTGATCGTCCAAGGGTGGCATAGGCCATCGCCCCATGCTTCTGAAAAGAGTTTGCCCAACCCTTGGGACCAACTGACCCATGTTCAACTGCTGTTCACATGGAAACCTCCCCCACTTCAGCCTTCAAAGTTTGTATTTGAATAAAAATGGGCACATAATATGTATATTCTGTATGGTAGGATAAATCGCTTCAGGTTAGCATCAGCCTTCTCACCTGTTCTTCAGGCTCCTGCAATTTGTCCAGATCATGTTTACCTGCCAAGACTGTCCAGAGAGATTCTTGGTTGTACCTGTGAGGAAGTGCAAAGTAAACGTTAGGCAGGTGGAAGGGGAAGTCCTGAGGGTTGGCGCATCAGTCCACTCACGACCCAACCACTGGCAGCTAGTGCTTACCTGCTGAAGCAGTGGGCAGCAGAGAGTATCCACTCGGGTGCAATGATGGCACCTCCGCAGGCTGGCATGGACGAGAATTGGAGGGAGACCTGCCAGGGCCACGAGTGAGCCCAGGCTTCCTGGCCCCCGATGATCCTGGACTCCAGTTCCTGCTCCAGCTGGAAAGAGCGGACCCCCGCCAAATCTGGGCAGGTTCAAACAAAAAGACTGAACATGGTTGAGGTGAATGACACATCAACCATAGTTCAGCGAAATTTATCTTCTTCTAAAAGAAAAAATAAATAAATAAATAAATAAATAGATAGATATTTGGATTACAGGAAGCCTCTAGGGGGTGTTGCAGTACTAAGTCATGTTTAAGTTTGAAAACCAGAACAGATAAGAGTTTTAGGGTGTCTGATGGTAACAAGAATGTTTTTAAAAAAGTCTTTTGTCTCCAATAACATTAGGGCAATTAATATTACAGGGACCCTTACTGGAAACTGACAATTAAGCTCTTGGCACTACATGGTTTTTGTACACTGCTTAGTTATATCTATTGCTAAGAAAAAAATGTAAAAAAATAAAAGGTTAAAAAAAAAGCTACATACAAGATAACTGACTATATACAAGATAGTACAACATGAAAATAAAAGTTTAAATGTAAATCGCTCAGCTCTGCAGTTACAGTTGCAAATTACAAGTAGATTGTCATTAAATGTGTTGCTGATGGACGGACTCGTCCTTTTAATACCGCCATGACCAACATTTTCTGATTTTCTAGTTCAAATTTTAAGAAACTCCATTTATTTTCTTGTGTAATTACCAGATTTGACAAGACATCAAAGGAATGATTACTGAACAACTGAATTAATAAATACACTGCTGCTTACGACTGAAACCAAACCATTCAGAGAAAGTCATGTTTTCCTGTTGACTTTCGTTCAAAGTCACAATCTGCTGACTCTGGATCTGGTTCACATTTCCATCTGAAGAAGAGAAACACATGAACATCTCAGGATCAGAATTTTGCTTTAACTGAATTATTTCATTGGATTCCGTTAAATCTTAAAATTTCAGATCGGTTTCAGAAAGTCTTCTAGTGTTGGGAAGTTAGACTCTTTTTACCGACTCGGATCTTTTACTCTCGGAAAATAAATTGAACAAATCTTTTTTTGAGTCATTTCATTCATTTTTACAGCGGGCGGCGCTGTAGCCCTCTTGTGGGCATTGTAACAAAGGCTGCAGTTCCCAATACTTAACACTGGAGGAAATATGGTTTGCTTTAGCTGAGCTGATAAAAGTATAACACAAAATGCCACAAGCAATTCAAACTATATAAAAACCTAGGAAAGGAGACAGACATCAACAAAGTGACTTGTGTCCTGTATCCTCGCTGCCATTGTTGTTTAACAGCATGACAGAGACTACATACCTGTGACTTGACAAGAACAAACCGTTCAGCCTGAGCTACCTGAGGACGGATGCACAGTTGAGCGAGTTGTGAACTAATCATTTCTGTTTCCTGTCCAGCTGACTGAGCTGATGCAGCTACAGACACTGCAAGAAAATGAACGAATCACTCACTGAGATGATTCATCCCTTCTGAGTCATATAAAAGATTAGTTCATATTGAACGAATCGTTCACGAACGACACAACACTACAGTCTTCCCCAGTACATGTCCTCCAGCGCCGGGACTTTGTTTCTGTCAAGAAATTAAAATTTAGCATGCTGAAGTAGGAATGAGCAATGTGCTAGTAGACCAACTACAATTGTAATGAGTGGCACGAAACCACTGCAGTTGAGATAGAGATAGTCAATGGTGATAAAAATAAGTTTATTTCTGTCGCAGCCACGATTCAAACAGTGTAACATGCTGGAAATTTATCAACAGATTTCATTTTGTGTAACGTGGCAAGCATTAATCTGATAAGACTGTTAAAAAAAAAAAAAAAAAAAAAAAAAAAGCAAACAGTTTCTACTTTGCCCCCCCACCCCCTTTTTTCCGCCTTCTTTCTTTCGCAGCTTCTTGATCTCTTTTTCGTTTCAAAAAAAAA
>JBAMYA010045944.1:0-11340 GCA_037176975.1 Arrhamphus sclerolepis | reverse complement strand
TCAAGAAGCATTTCAGTTCTTAACAAAGCAAAACACATTCTGGACCACAAATCACTCCAAATTCTCTACTGTTCACTTATTTTACCATATTTACAATACTGTGCCGAGGTTTGGGGCAATACTTACAAATGTACAGTACAAACTCTGTCACTGATCTGGCTCAATTCCAAATAGCACAAATCATGTACAGAGCAAAAAATAATCTACTTCCTGGCAACATTCAAATTTTTTATTTTTATTTTTTTACAGAGTTGGGGTCATAATCTAAGGGGTGAGTTCAACTTTAAACATCAGTGGGCACGTACAACATTAAAAATTTTTTGCCTTTCAGTTAGTGGAGTGAGGTTGTGGAACAGACTGGCTGAGGGACTCAAGCAATGTACAAGCATGATCCAGTTTTAAAAGCGATACAAACATGGTTTTGACAAGGTACAGGGAGGAAGGAGGACTTTAACAATGGGTGTTTTCATGAACGATACATGATTTATGTATTTTTGTAATCTATTTATTTTCTATTTTTCTATTTTCTTTTCTTTTTTTCCTTTAGTTTGTAAATATGTATTACTTAGACATGTATGTTTGGAGAGTAAGATTACTAATTGAATAGTGGAGAAAGGGTAGGTTTTAAAAAAAAAAGCATTTGCTTCATCTTACTCCTTGACATGTTGGATTTCACATTATTACTTCGCATTGACTATTGTTATTGTTGTTTTGACTCTTTACATTGGTTTTGCGGTTTTTTTTCATTTCACTATGTTGTGTTTACCCTCACATGTTCGAAATAAACTAAACTAAACTAGATCGTAGTTATAAAAACAAAACAAAACATAAAAAAAAAGATAAACAGACTCTAGCTCTGGAGTGGCCCACTTGGGTGTGGCATGGAACTGAACCATTAATTGCAACCATCTGCCACCTGAAACCACCTGAAGAGTTCCTAATGATGTCCATCAAACATCTCAACATCATCATTGTGGATGTAGCTGCCGCATCTGCTGCTTCCCCAGATGGTTCAGGAAGCAACGATGTGTTTCAGCACAGTGTTTGGATGCAGGATCCCTCCTTTTATACGTCCCTCAGGTATCCCACCTTTGTTCCTGGCCACTAATCGGCTTAATTAGAGGAGGAGCGAGGAGACTGGCTCTGCTCCCTTAAGTGCTCACATTAATGTTAAAGCCAAAGATTCATGAACAGGAGCTCTCACAGTGAAGGCTGTGTGGTCTTCATGGAGCAGAAGATCTTCTGATGATGATGACTGCGGGTGGTAAGGCAGAACATTTAAACTCCTTCCTGCTGGCACAACGATCGATTCACATGTTAAAATTTTGTATCATGACGTAAAATCACATCAGATTATGAAACAACAGCAGCCTTATTCAGTACTGTCTGAAGTTACTTTATCCAAGTATATCAGGTGAGATAAATACCAGAATAAAACCATACAGAAAATTACAGCAGAACTTTTTTACTCATAAAGACTGTTGGACGTTCACCTCTCCACAGCTCTGAAGGTCCATCACAGTATCTTAGTCAGGTTCAGGTCTGGACATTGATTAGAATATTCCAGAACCTGGATTCTGTTCTTCTTCATCCTTCCTGCTGCTGTGCTTGGATCATTCTCCTGTCACATGACCCACTTTCAGTCAGTCTTTAGCTGCTGAAGAGATGGACTCACATTTGTCCACCCCAAGCCACAACACCCTCACCCCTCCTCATTCTTGATAGTGGGTATGATGTTTCATAGCCACTGCTCCAGAAAAGTTCTAGCATTCTTCTTGCAAAGTTCCTCCAACATTACTGCAATGTTTCAGCATTGTTCTATCTTCCACAAACATTCCTACATTAGACCGTAGACCCAGTACCAGTACCATTTCTGTAATGGTCCATGTGGACCCCATCTGAGCAGTTTTTGAACCCTCTCCATATCTCCGGCCCTCTTTTTGAGTGTGACTTTTTGTCTTTTGAGAACTGTCTGGTCTGACCAAAGACTACCAGAAGAACTGGACAAACCCTTTGTGATATCACCCATATATTTCTGAGGTGTGGTTCTGAAGCTTCTTTCTCATTCTCACACAATATTTGAAGTCAGTTCAGGACTGGTCACTAGCAGCACCAGCAGTTAAGGGGTACTCAGGATTTCACTGGTCTTCATCAAGTCCATCTGGAAGGAGTGTTGCATTCTCATTTCAGACTTTACAGGACTCTCTTTAGAGGCAAAGAAGAAAACAAAAACCTCTTCACCTTGGTGCTCACAAAGACAAACAAACTGATGTCATTTGTCATATTTATGAGGTTATTACAGGATAAAATATGCAAAGGATCTCTTTGTGCTAACATGGCAGAAGCTAACCACCTAAATAAAGCCAGGTGAGCAGCCATCCAGGGTGCTTATCCCTCTGTTACTGCCAAAAGCTCAAAGTGATACCCAATTAATCAGTTCCTGGTCATTTGTTGTCCACGTCAGCGCCTGATTAACTCTGCTGGGCTCACATTGCTGTGCTAGCTCTTTTCTTTTGTCTCAGTTCAGTGCAGATGTCTTTGTGTAATTGAGAATTACTAACCGGATATTCATAAACTGAGCTCTGAGAAACTTCTCCAAGGTGATGGATCAATGCTGGAACTTCAGAGTTGTTGTCTGCAGATCAAGAAACAAAATGATTAAAATGATTAAAGAGTGGCTTCATTTTTCAACTGGAGGCAGTATATTAAAATTTGAGAGGTTGTCTCTTCTCACAGAGCTGTATCATTCAGTCAGATACAACCTGAGGAAAGGCTGACTTATGCATTGCTTCACATCCCACAGGGTTTGTCCTCTCATTTCAGCTCTGTGCCGAAGTATACTAAAGGGCATGTGATATCCCCCACAGGTTTCTGAAGACTACCTCTTGTTTTTTAGAGCTCAGGAGTACAACATCTTAGGAGTTAATATTGCCTTAACATGAAATCAATGGAAACTGACCCACTTTGGTAGCATGCTCCTTGTGGTCATTAGAGAAACTTCCTCTTCAGTATCAGTTTTGACTACTGGATATCTGGCTTCCTAGATATTGATTTTTTTCTGTGGAATTTTTCAGTCACTCTAAATAACTGGACACTTCAGATTCAGGTCTGAAGACAGAAGCTGATGAGCTTGAACCAGTCCAGCTGCTGTCCTCTGGTTAGCTCAGGCTGGCAGCCTTCCAGATAGCTGGTTCAGGCTGCTTCAATAAGGTTCATCACCCAGCTGTCAATCAAAAACAAAAAACAACAAACAAACAAAAAAAGCCCCTAATAAAACATACATCTGTAATTTAGATAATTTTTACCTGATTAAATTCATAAATTCCCCCGTACAGATGTCATGGATGTTAAATCTATCTATGAGGACTGGAACTGTGTTATCTACCAGACTGTAAATTTGTTTATTTCTGCTGTTTTGTTGGACATTTTAACATGGAGGTCAATAGAGAATGACTCACTGTTAGAGCCAGACCCTAGTGGTCAGTAAAGAAACTTTAGAGGAAATGCAGCCTCTAGTGGTCAGTAGAGGAACTCTACCTACCTAATCGGCTCTTTTTTAATAATCATTTTATATCATGTCAGTAGTCTGTTGAAAATTAACCTAGTTAGTTGTAAATGTTCCTCCCGGTGTTTCTTTTTCATCAAAATCAATATGAGTCACTATTCTTCCCCAGTTTTCAATCTTTCATTTCATTCCGTTTTTATTGATACGGATTGTATGTCAGGTATGAGTCACTGTGTTGTGTTTTGTTTGTGTTTCAGAGATATTGTGCTCAAGAGCAGAAAAGGCAGGGAATAATGATTCTCAATATCTGTGTGTGGATCAAAGTGAATAAACAGCAGACTGATGATGAGGCTTCACACTCTAGTGCTCTACCTTGATAAGGTCATTATCTTCTCCCCAAAACAGCAAATAGACTCTCGGTTAAATTCTACAAACACACACTTACATTCAGTCCTTCAGAAGCTTAGAAAGTTCCAGAAGTTGTTTTCTTTTTAGAAAAAAGTTCCACTGAATTTAACAAGGACCAAAACAAGAACCAGACAACCCGCTCAGGTGTTGTTTCTAACCACTGCTTCCATAGACAGTATGAGAGAACTGGATGAATCTCCTGTGAATTCACACACAGGTTTCTGAAGAGTGATGGTGAAGCCTGTTTAAGAAAAAAGGAATGAAAATAAAAAAAATGCAAATGGATGAAAAGAACAAAACTTGCAGTAAAATGGATGAAATGGGGGGGGGGGATTTCAATCACAGTGATTTTTAAATTACAGGAAGAAGCTAAAATATTTTTTTTTTCATTTCTCAAATTAACTTGAAAAGTAAAGTAAAAGTAATTCCTGTTCTGATGTGTGGTCAATGTTTTCACTTTGTATCAACTACTACAGGTTGCAGTTCTTCCACCGACCACTAGAGGCTGCACTTCCTCTACTGTCCACGAGAGATTTTAGTTCTTCTACTGGCCACTAGAGACTGCAGTTCCTCTACTGACCTCTAGAGACTGGAGTGCCTCTACTGACCACTAGAGGATGAAGTTCCTCCACTGACCCCTCTGGTTCCAAGAGTCAGTCTCCATTGACCTCCATGTCAAAACTTTCCAACTTTCCAGCAGAAATAAACATATTTACAGCCTGGTACAATAAAACAATTTTAGTCTCTGTTGATAGATTTAGCATCCATGACAACTGTACGGGAGAAATAACGAGGACATTATCAAGTAAAACCATATTAAACCACAAATGTATGTTATAATTAGGGCTGTGGTCTTCTGATTGACAGCTGGCTGTAGCTAATGGCTAATTGTCATTACTTCGAAACATGGTTCATGTTATTCCATCTGCAATGAAATGACTGAACTCTCATTTGAAGTCAATTTGAGGGATTATTTTTGGGCTTTTATCATGTAATTTAACCACTAATTCTACTTTTACTGGTGTTTACCGTATCATATACTCTTATTTTTAAGTGCTCCTTTAAAACTTTTAGTGTTACACACAATTTGCAGATTGTTTTACGATGCACATGAACAGAGGTGGCGTACCTCCATATATATGTGTAGGTATTGCGCTTGTTTGTGTTATATTTGTACTTGACCAGATCACTACAAAGAACTGCCCTTCAAAGGACCAATAAAGTTTTCTGGATCTGAATCAGCACCCACTTTAAACATAAACGATCTGACCCAACAATGCAAAAGTGGTGTTTCGTTCTCACAGTTAGCTCCGCGTTTAGACGGGCATTTTAGAGGAAAATCTGCATGCAGACGGACACTCAAAAGTGTGTGAAATTTTGTATTTACTGATGCAGTATGCACACCAGGTGGCTAGGTGGCAGCACCACCAAGACCAAGCACCTGTGTAGAACCTTTCTACTTCTCTTTTTCCTGTTAACTTCTATCGCAAAATACAATAATGAAGAGAAACAACACGACGAAACAACACGTGAAAATGTACAATTTAGGTAGACACGGTTGTCAACTATCACACAATGAGCACGACACACACGCATTTGACTGTCTTCAGGTCTTCATGTGTCTCGCGCTCATTGCGTGAGTTGGCAGCGCTGAGGTAGAACTGTTGCCGAACATAATGTTGGACAACAAAAGCAGAAGAAAATGTGGAGTGGGAGTCCTGCCATTTTAAATATACAGACATATGGACTAAATTTCTCCAGCACTGTCCAGCTGAAGCGTAATTCTATGTGACGAGAAAACACAGTTTTGCTTTGTCATCCATTTAGATGGTGATGTGAGAGTGGAGTGTTTTTAAAATTTCCACTCTGGAAGGTAGTTTCACTTTTTTGCGTTTTCTAACCCCCCAAAGTGTCTAAACAATATGGACATCTGATAAAATGTTTTTCACCCTCAAGCGTTATTGTGTAAACATCACCTCAGTCAGGAAAGGTTTAGGCAAGGCTGTAGTAGATTAGGTTTTCAAAAACGTAGCTTAAAAGCACAATCACATAGATGGAGACATCTATGACAAAGATAAAAGCCATCAGATAACAGTAGTTGTGAAGATGAAGATGCATGAGTTGTGACGTATTATTATTGTAGACAGTCCAGAAAAAACAAAAGCAGGTCAGGAGGTGATGCAAGGAAATGACTGCTTCAGACATTTGGTAATTACCTTTCACATCATCAGACAGAAATAAAACATGTCCACGACAGCGTTTCAGTGGGTTCTGGTCACACGAGAGGTCTCGTGAGGGCAGGTCAGTCTAATTGGCTTTCTAAAATACAAACGCTGTCAGCGTGTTGCAACAGGAAGAACTGTTACTGAGCTTTCTTCTGTCAGGCTCAGTTCAGCTGCATGGAATCATTGATTGCATAAAAAGAACTGGAAATAAGCCTCTGCGATGTCACTAATGGGTTTCTGAAAAGTGATTTTGAAGCCTTTTTTTTTCCTCTTGTACAAAGATGGACTGGGAAGACAATTTTATGTCAATCACAGTCCCAGTTAGCTATTTTTGTGTTTTGTTTTTTTCTTGGTTTATTAAGCTGATGCAAACATATGACTCTAATTGATATTACTACATCTATTGGTGTCCTGCCAGGACAGGTTTCACATGAATTGCATGCTGAGTGAAAGTTACTCAGCCTGAGTGTCCAGCTGCTGCCATAGGTGGGTAGGTCCAGTAGGTCCAGTCCAGCTAGTGTCCTCTGGTTAGCCTCCAACACAGAACTCTTCAAGGTCTTTTATACTGCAGTTAACAGCACAGCAGGTCATATTATCTTTAAAATAAGAATGATGGTTCTCTGGTAAGACGGGTTCATACTCTATGATTTCAGCTGTCTCAGATGAAAGAGTCGCCATTGTAGGAAAAACAGTCCATCGTAGTTTAGCAATGATGGTCATACCTCGAGTAGTGAGACAGGAAGAACACTGAAATCACAGACAGGCTGCGACAGGTATGCAGGAGCTTAGAACCACCTCCCCATCTCTGTTATGTAACAAGTCTATATGAATTCATCCATTCATACGGTAAAAACCCACTCAAGCATGGGAAGAACATAGAAAGTCCACACAGAAAGATGCCTCTGATTTGAACCAGCAACCTTCTAGTTCTCTAAGCTTCTAATCTTCCCATTTACCCTTGACTGATTTAAATTGTACCTCTCAGGTGACACTCAGTTCATCCAATTAAACTCCTTTACTTCATACTCAGTGTCAGTTACCACCGCACTTAGTGCATACCACAAACATACACCCCCACAGGTTTAGCTACTGCTCTGGTTCCTCCCCACGACCCAGAGTGCTGCTGGTTAAGTAGAGGGAGCTTGATTGGCACATGCAGTGCTAGGTGTGCCAATCAAGAAAATGGAAATGGAATATGGAATTACTCTTTTAAATGCTCAATTACAAAATGAATTCCTCAATGAATTTTCAAATTTGGTTATTTATTTCTCAATTTGAAAATGCATTTTCAAAAAGATTTTAAAAATACATTATTTAATGACAAATTTATCATTAACTACACAATTCATTTTTTAAAACTCAAAATAAAATCTTCAACAAGAAAACATTTTAGAAATGTAACTATTTATTTATGTATTCCTTAACGAATTTAAAATCCAAATTATAATAATAGTCATTTTAAACTCACAATCAATAATTATTCTTTTTCCTTTTTCAATGACACTCCTGGTCCTCCATATATCAGGGGGTTCCATGACTTCTAAAATCCACTTTTAATCCTCTTTCCACCACTTTTGACAACTTTTTTTTAAACTTTCATCACTTCTACAGCCTCAGTGTCCATTCAGTAGTTGATGGACCGATAATTGAACACATTATTTGACCTCTCTGACTGCAAGTGAAACAACAAGTTGGAAGGAGAGTTGGCTAACTTAGCGCTGACTAGAAACTCTAACACAGTGGTGTCTCACAAACTTTTTCTCTGTGGATTTAATGGATTGATCTTAAATGGCACCACTCACCTCTCACCCCGGATGCTCCACTTGTTCCACTTAAATGTCAAAATTGCAGAACTGGAAGGCGAAATGTACAAACTTTATCTGATCCATGAAGCAGAGAAGATGATGGATGCCATCATCTTTGATCCTGTAAGGCCGGACAAAGACCACTGTCAAGTGTCCTACATCTCTACTCATTTCCATACAAATACAGAGGCAGTGTCCCCACCAGGACCAACGTCTCCTGTCACCGGTCTTCTCTTGCTTGGGTCAGCAGCTTTATCAGAGTGGCGTCTCTACTGTAACAGTGTCTCTACCACACTTGGCAGTTTCTCGAGGCTTCCTCGCTGCAGACCTTCTACCTGCCCATGATGACACCTGGACATGACTCAGAGCTAAACCAAAGGTACCAATTATCTTCACACCATCTCACCAGGACCTCTGGACTGCTGTTGGTACCCGTGGCAGGTGAGAGTGGACATCCTTCTGGGCTCTGCGCTTTAACATCGAGCTGGAGAATAAGTTTGACATCCTCATTGTGTGAGACTTCCCTCTGCTACCTGCAGCAGGTGAGTCCAGGCCCTGTTGCTTTTCTCCACCATCATCTTGTGGCTCTGGCCAGCCTCCACCACCACCACACAAATCTGGGACGAACAGGTACAGCTCTGGATCTCCTTTCTCGCTCAAAAACCACAGCTGACACCATCTATTACTGGACACCCAGGCTCTCTGGACCTGAGAGTGGTATCAAAAGGCATCTTCACCACAATCACCTCCTCGCCTTCTGTTTACCCCGACTTCAACAATAGTCTGGGACTCCATCTTTTGAACTTCCTGAGCTGCTCATTTCCATCCGAATTTGAGAGGTTGATTGTACATCTGAGTTTTGAAGACACTTCCCATTGGCAGTCTGAGTTGACTAAAGGCCACTTTAACTAGCTTTTTAACATTTTAAATGGCCATGGATTATCTGTTTTTATTTCTGGACTCATTCCTTTACTGAATTATGGAGTGTGGCATTTTAGCAGACTCATGAGCCTCAACACCTGGCTGCAATCAGCCTGCATGATGAACAAGGTTGGCTAGACAATTTTAACCTGTTCTGGAACTGACTTCCAAACTGATGGTATTCACCCGAGTAAATTTGGCAGTCGTATTTTGCAGCCAACATTCACCACACTGTCTACAAGATCACTTACACCTGGTATTTGCAAGTCCACCAAATTGTAGCTCTATATTTTCTATCAGAATGGACAAGAAGGGTGATGGTACTGCGTCAATTTCTGTGCTTCACTTACTGCTTTAAATATCTTTGATGTTTTATGTTTTTAGCAGCCCTCTAATTTACCACCTAAAAGCCTCAATATGATCATTATTTCTTGTGATTTTAACTTACGCATGGATGACCACGACTGTGTTTAACATCACTGGTCTTACACAGTGGGAGACCTCAGTGAGAACTGTGAGGAAATGCTTTCTAACCCTAGAAGTGGCTGCAAATCTCATTGATGTCTACAACAAGAACCCCCAAATTATTTTACCTGCCTCCTGTGATTTTATCATTGATAATTTAACCGGATTCTCCAACCAAGCCTGGACTCAGTTGCTCCAGTAAAGATAAAAATGGGTAAAACTAAACCTACATGCCCACACATTAATGATGACATAAGGCAATTTAAAAGAAACTGCAGTATAGCTGTGCAAAGATGGAGGAGGAACAAACTCAATAAGTTATCAAATCTTACAAGAACAGCTTAAAATTTACAACATAAAAGTTAAAAAGGCCAGAAATAATAATTTTGCCAAACTAAACTTTACAGTCCACTAAGACGAATGAAGCCTTAGTGGTCTTGCACCATCTTATCCAACTAATTTGCTTTTATCTTGTAACCCTCCTGGACCCTCAGGTCCTCCAACACCGGCCTTTTAATCATTCGTATTGTCAATACAAGAATGTACGGTGAAGCTGCCTTCCAACACTATGCCCCACGTTTTTGGAACATCCTGGTCTACTTCAGAGAACCTGAGGGCCACAGAGAATGTTCATGCTTCTAAAAACAGGCTCAAGACCTTTTTTTTTTTTCAACTTAGTGTTTAACTAATATCCCTTTTTTAAAATTTGTTTTTGAATTTAATTTTTATATTTGATTGCTTTATTTGGTTGGCGCAGTGCTGACCCGAGGCCCGCTCTTCCCTGGGTCATGGCAAGATCCTCACATCGACTCTATGCGGTGGTGTTTGGTACTCTGCCCTGCCTGGGGGTGTGTTGTGGCCCCCCATCTGGCAGCCAGGCTCCTGGGTGTAGCAGCTGTCCCCCGATTAGATGACTCCCTGTGAAACTGCGATAGTGTTCCCTCTCTCGTTCTTCTGTGCCCAGCTGTGTTATCCATGTTATTATTTTTATTTTTGATCAGGTTTTATCATTGTAAGTGTGGAGGGGAAGGGGGTGAGCAGATGGGAGGGGATATCTCTTTTTTTTTATTTTTACTTTGTACTTTACTAATAAATTCTCATGCTACTATGTAAATAAAGCTTCATTTGATTTGATTAGTAAGGCTAAGTGGGTTAATCTGAAATGACTGCGAGTGACACATCACTGCTGTCAGCCACACAAATGCAAATGAGCCGTCTCAAGCAGTGTTTACAGCTGCTGTACTGAAGGAATAAAAACATTTGCATATATTGCTTCTAAGTGAAAACTTCAAAATCTTGTTTATATTATGAATAATGTAAAATTTAAATTTTTCTCCTCCTATGTACAAGTGTGCTTGTTTGTCCACTCATTTTTGTGTCTTTTGTTCTCTCTTTTTTTCTGCCTCAGGTGGTTTATTTCCCAGGGGTGCAGATCAAGAGTACAGTGCATTCAGAATCGGCATGGTTCAGTTCGGGATGACAGATTTCAGACTGACTCCTCATATAGATAACTTGGAGGTGGCCAACAGTTTTGCCGTTACAAATTGCTGTAAGTACAACATGTTTTTAAAATTATTTTAATCTTACTAACTAAAATGAAGTTTCCAGTAATAAAACGCTGGTTCTTTGTTAACTGATCTTATTGGTGCAACTGGAACTTTATTGGCTTCAGATGGACCCATCAATGCAAACGTAAACAGGAGAAATGGGAAAGTTATGTCAGTAGCTTTGAAATCTGTTCCAGCAAAAGAAAGATTTATTAAAATATGCCCAGAGTACTTTGGTTAAGTAGTCAAATGAATTTCACTTTTACTTGTTAGCAGACCGTATGAATTCAAGATATTTCAGTTATTTTTAGTCAACTTAATTTCTTTTTTGTCAATATAAAATAGTTTTATTGTTTCAAAGATTTCCTGGTTCGAGCCTCCACAGGAGCCTTTCTGTGTGGAGTTTGCATGTTCTCCCCGTGCTTGCGTGGGTTCTCTCCGGGTACTCCGGCTTCCTCCCACAG